>LVCA01002871.1:44571-61742 GCA_004801955.1 Calotropis procera
GGAGTTTTAAATTTTTCACTGCTCTTTTGTTGCTTTCAGTTAATCATTACCCTTCTAGAGCTTTCTATCATTCTTGTCAACTTTCAAATATTCTTATATTATCCGAAATTGTAGTATCATATGCATCATTCAACTTTATTACAATAAAATACTTTTTATCTTTTAAGAATAGTATAAACAATTACATTTTCAACAACACATATCCTTATCCATATTCTTTAAGAATATATATATATATATATACACATACACACACACACTAGAGTACCACTTCTTGAAATTTCAGGTGTGACATTAGATGAAATTTCTTGATTCAAAGAATGTTGCTTTTCATCAATTTCATCATCAAGAGATATTTCGTGTTGGAGTAGCGTGTTGTTCACACAAATTGCATGTGTTTTCCTCATCAAAGAAAACATCCGCTTATTACAAATTTTTTGTTAGTGAATTAAATAATTATTACTCTAAGATACATACATTTTTCAACCTTGAAGTTTCTTTCTCATTTGATATCGAATATGAGCATATGCATCAAAAAAATTATCAATTGATCAACTAATGGTTTTCTTTCGCTCCTAACTTCTTTTAGTGTCCTATCTTTCACAACACGACTCGAACGGGGATCATTCTAGATGTGGATTAGCTTAAAAGTGCCCTCCCATAGTTAGGACCCATCTAGATCACCCCGTGCCCTAAGCAAAAAAAAAAAAAAAAATCTTTCACAACAAAAGTAGGACTTCTATTCAAAACATGAACACTCCAATTAACTGCTTGAGAGAAACTAAAATCGAGTTACTGATGTGGCATTTGACATGGTGGGACCATGCACCACACCATAAGTAGCTAAACCCGAGGTTCATAAATAAGCGAAGTGTAGACATACTTGAAGTAGAGATGTACACGAAGCGTGGATATCTGCAGAGTGCCAAAGAAGTAAAAGTCCTGACAAGAGCTACCTTTGACAAAGACAGGGTGGTAAGCAAAGTGTGCCAGCCGGATTTCCTGAGGGCTGTGCAGAGAGGGTACTTAGTGAACAGTAATGCGATTTACCAAATCCAGTAGAATCAAGTAAAGTGGCGTGGGAAGTAAAAATTAGTCCAACATTGGGACCCACTCTTGGTACCTTCACTACAAATTTCAAACTGCCTGTGTACTATGATCTACGCATGTCCAACATCCAACTCTTATATCACCCATACAATAAGAGAGTTCATCTATAAATAAGAGGGCTCCCTTATCTGTAAGGGATCATCATCTCGATATTACTAGCAAGAACTCTACCATTTTTACTTCTCAAAAAAGCTTTGTTATTCTTGTCCTCCTAGAAAGAACCCATACAGTTGAAGGGTAGAAAAACCAACCTAACTTCTGCATTAAAGTGGAGACAAGAAGAATATTCTCTTATTTATTTCTTTGAAACATTAACTAACTTGATCGTCGGAGGGTTTAAATAGAGACAAAACTTCTGTTTAAACTTTGTTTTGCAGGTCTCACAAGTGCTACGTGGAGGAAGACTTAAGGCTAAGATTCAGGTTCACTTTACACTCTTTTACATTCATTTGTTAACACGTGTTCTTGTACTCTTTTATCATTTTTTCTACTTTCAGTTTGGTTCCGTTACCGGGAAACACTTTCATTTCCCTACATTGCAACAAGCATATCTAGACACTCAGGAGAAAGGAGGCATCATCACGGTGGCGTTGGGCCATCTTCCTTTCATCATGCAGCCCTTAAAGCTATACATTCTACTACGCCAGATGCTCCCATGCAAAGACGGTCAGTCTTCGAGAGAATAGGACCACAACCGTAGTGCTCCAGGCACACTCACGATTTGTGAGAGCAGCTTAACACAAGGAGAACACAAGAGATAGAAAAGACCAGTCAAGAGTTGGAAAGGCTGCAAAAGGAGAATGAGCATCTCTGTAAAGAACAAGAGCTGGCAAAAAAATGGATGAGGTTGCATGTAGAGTTCCATAATGAAAGAAAAGATAACCCTCCACCAGCATTTTTGCCCGATGAGTATGAGGGAAAGCCCTTTGGCACTCATCCGATGAGCTCCCGCACTATTCTCAACAAGAGAATTGATTACCGTACTACAAACCCCACAAGGAACGGAAAGCCACCCACAAAAATATATCGGGCTGTTAGTGAGGTTGGTGAGAGTCACCACTCTTCAAGGCCTGCCAGGACTAGGAGCCAGAAGAAGAAAAGCCCAACGAAAGGACACCACCATGAATGAAGTATGGAACAAACCAGGAGGACTTCACACTAGAAGAAATAGAGATCTATTGAGATCGACCACTTTGCCAAATGGATTCATGGCATCACCCCGGACCCAACCTTGAAAATCTCATAATTCGTTTTCTACTTCGGACAGTCACGACCATTGAAGTACATCTGCCGATACAAGTCGGCAATGGGACTTGTGACCAACGATGAGGCCATTATATGTAAGGCGTTCCCTAGTACACTCTCAGACGAAGCTTTAACCTGGTTTACTTCGTTAAAGTCGAGCACCATAGATTTGTGGGCAATGTTGGAGAAAATGTTTCTGGACAAATTTAGCACTGCCGAAACGATACCGAAAACCCAAGGGGACCTGGCGAACTTTAAGCAGAGAGAGAATCTCTGTCGTCATACCTTGAAAGGTTTAAAAGAACGTATGAAGAGATCGAAGGGATTAGCTAGGATACAGTGATCACCTATTTTGAAGGGGGATTTAGATCACGCATGCTCTATATTGAGTTGCTATTGAGAAAACCTGAAACAATTGGAGAGATATTCAGTGTAGCAAGAAAAGTGGCACTAGCCAAAGATAGTGCATAGGAAACCCAAGAAAGAAAGAAGGAAAGGGTGGAGTTTGCGAAAGCCAAGGAAGGGACTTCAAATTCCTTTGAAAAAAAGGGGAAAAATAGGAATCAAAAAACCGAATCCTTTACTCCCCTGAATATACCAAAGGAAAGTTTCATTTATGTCATCAAGAAAAAATACGGAGTACAGGATCCCACTCTGTTAAACCAACACACTTTCGACAAGGGACAAGCCGAAGTACCGTGGGTTTCACAGGGAATATGGCCACACCACCAAAAACTATATTCAACAGAAGAGAGCAATCGAAAAGTTGATCAAAGAAGGATGTCTGAAAGAGTACATCACTGACACTCGACAACAACAAAAGGAAAATGGGAAAGGAGAGAGAGTTATAAACATGATAACCTTAGAAGTCTCGTCCATCAAGAAAATAAAAAGAAAATCTACAACTTGAATAAACCTTATCTAATACAGGAGTATGAACATGAAGAGAAGGAGATCATCACCTTCTCAAGGAAAGAATTCATGATGAACGAGGAAACAAAAGTCACTCCCATCGTCTTGGAAGTGGGAATGATTCAAGAGGGCATAGATCAATACCGTTTGAAGGGGTGCTCATCGACACTGGAGCAACAAAGAACATTCTCTATTTCAAATGCTTTAGAGAAATGGGAATGAACGACAACCACTTGAAGCCAAGTTCAATAGTCCTAGAGGGATTTACAGCCCACAAGATCCTGGTTAGAGGGACATTACAGATAAATGTAACTCTCAAGTCAAAGGGGAAGGCTAGGACCCAAGAAATAAAGTTTTATGTGGTAGATATAGACTCAGCCTACAACACAATTTTGGGAACCGTAGCCCACGTAGCTTTCGGCCTAGTCATATCAATATCCCATCAGCAAGTGAAATTCACTACTAGAAAACGAGTGGGGTTTGTCAAAAGTAGCCCATGAACCTCTTGGATTACATGATGATTGTCAAGAAGAATAAGGACGAGGGGCCGACAAGCATGGAGATTGGGATGGTTAGGGCAGTCGAAACTGAGGAGAATGTGAAGGAAGAGCGAAGAATCATGAAATTGCTACAAAAGGAAATTTTTGAGTTTATGAAGGAAACATCAAAGCTTGAAGAGGAATTTGACGAAGTTGTGATATACCTTGAGTACCCCTAGCAAAAGGTAAAGATCAGAAAAGAAATGTCAAGTTCACTCAAACAGGGAATAGTCTAATTTTTGATGGACCACCTGCAAAGCTTCACCTAGCGTACTAAGACATGCCAAACATTGATCCAGAGGAAGTAGGGCACCACCTCAACATAAATCTGGTATGTACGCCAGTAAAACAGAGGCCTCGACAATTTAGGGATGACAAACTAAGGGGGATGAAGTACAAAATGGAGAAACTATTGAAGGCAGAGTTCATTCAAGAAGTTGAATACCCAGCATGGTTGGCAAACGTTGTTATGGTAGAGAAAGCAAATAGGAAGTGGAGGATGTGTGTTGACTACACAGATTTGAACAAGGCATGTCCAAAGGACTGCTACGCACTACCAAGAATTGACGCGATGGTAGATTCAACAGCGGGATATGAATTTTTGAGTTTCATGGACACATTTACATGGTATCACCAGCTTAAGATGAATTTGAAAGACCAAATTCATAGCAGCAGGAGCGATATACTGCTATAATGTGATGCCATTCGGATTAAAGAACACTGGAGCAACGTGCCAGCTTATGATAAATAAAGTTTTGAAGGAATAAATCGGAAGAAATGTGGAAGCGTATGTGGAGGACATGGTCGTCAAAACGAAGCATGGGAGCTCACATCTTGTTGACTTGGGAAGTATCAGTTAAAATTAAACACAACGAAGTGCACATTTGGGGTTAAATCTGGGAAATTTTTGGGATTCATGATGTTTGAGCTAGGGATTGAGGCTAATTCTGTGAAGATTCAAGCCATTATGAACCCCATGGAGCCTCGTTGTCTAAAGGACATACAAAGATTGAACGGGTGCATAATAACATAGGGGAGGTTTGTTTCGAAGTCAGCTGAAAAGTGCCTCCCATTCTTTAAGACATTGAAGATCTCGGGGAAGAATTTTGAATGGAATGAAGAATGCAGAAAAGCCTAGAAAGAATTGAGGGAATATTTAGCAAGATTGTCACTTCTTTGTTCTCCCATTGTTAGGGAAAATTTGTGCTTATATTTATCTATTTTTGATGCAATTGTAGCTTTAGTGTTGATTAGGGAAGTTGACTTAAAACAGCACCCTATCTATTTTGTAAGCAAAGTCCTTAACGAACTAGAAACAAGATATACTAATATAGAGAAGTTAGCTTACTCCTTGGTTGTCTCTGCAAGAAAGCTTAAAGTTTACTTTGAATCGCACCAAATAATTGTATACACTAATGCGCTCTTGAGGCAAATCTTCCATAAATTAGATCAATTCGAGAGGATGTTGAAATGGTCAATAGAGTTGTGCGGCTATGACATAACTTTCATACCTCAAACAACTATTAAAGCACAAGCGTTAGCAGATTTTGTTGCGGAAACATCCTTTATTAGAGTACTTCAAGACCTGGAGAAATCATTGATATTTTTGACACAAAAAACATCAATTTGTGGACAATGATGGTAGATGGGGAAGCAAATTCTAATGGAGTATGAATCGGAAATATTTAATATCGCCAAACCATTAATATTTAGAGTCCCAGAGCATCAGTCTCGAATTTCCCCTCTCCAATAACCAGGTCGAATACGAAGCCCTTATCATTGGAATGTTATGGGCGAAAAACGCAAATATCAAATCATTGCAGGTATGAAGTGATTCTCAAGTTGTAGTAAAATAGGTGAATGAAGAGTATGCAACACGCTCCAAAAACCTCAAAGAGTACAACAGGATGGCCAAACACATGTCATCTAAGTTCAAAGATCGAAGTGATAATATGATCACTAACAAGCTAGCAAAAATAGTTTCCGGCAAGATACCAAATGAGGAAGGTATCGAAGTTGAGATACGAACTTCTCTAACCGTATCGAGTAAATTAATATTCTTGATTCGGTAGAAGGAACATGGATAGATGATATCGTGAAGTACATCAAAGATGGCATACTACCACCTGACAACGTCAAATACTAAGGCAAGCCGTGAGATATCTCATCTGTGAAGGAATACTTTATCGAAGATCATTTACAACACCGTTACTTCGGTGTGTATCACCTTCCCTAACTACACCTGTACTTGAAGAGTTGCATGAGGGAATTTACAGAGGACATCCAGGGGCTAGAACATTAGAGGACAGAGTAATAAACTAGGGATATTATTGGTCCACACTCAGCAAAGATGTCAAAAATTATGTCAAAAGGTGTAAGAGCTGCCAATTGTTCAGGGATATACCAAGACTGCCGTTAATTGAACAACCCCTGATAGTGGCCTCCTAGCCTTTTGATATGTGGGGGATGGACCTGATGGGAAAAGTCCCTAAGGCACGAAACAGATTTGAATACCTTGTAGTCGCTATTGATTATTTCTCCAAATGGATCGAGACCAAACCGTTAGTCCATCCCACAGAAGAGAATGTGCTAAACTTCTTCCATGACAACTTTTGTGTAGATACAGAGTACCGAGAGCAGTAATAACAGATCAAGACACTTAATTTTCATCAAAGTTCACTTGCAGAGTGTACCCGTTTAAGTATTAAACATTGGAAGTTGTCGGTGGCACACCCTAAAGGAAACGGACAAGCAGAGGCTGCATATAAACTTGTACTTCCCACATATAGAATATCAATGTATAACCAAGAGGGAAACAAGAGAGCCAGAGAACTTAATTTGGACTTATTTGAGGAAAGGAGGATAGTAGCTCGACTAAGATTTGAAGCATACAAACAAAAGACCAAGGCGTCTCATGACAAGAACATGATTAAAAGATCACTCCAAGCAGGAGACTGGATACTTAGAAAAATCGAAGTCACCTTAAGACAGGACCAATAAGCTAACACCCAATTGGGAGGGTCCCTACTTAATTAGAGAAGAAGTTAGGCCAGGGACATTTCGGCTAGTGGACAAGGATGGTGTTGTTTTACCAAATCCTTGGCACTCCTACCATTTGAAAAAATAAAGTTCGGTAAAATCGAGTTAAACTTGGATTTATTGAAATTATGGTATTGACAATCTATCTTGGCAAAGTTAGTGTAATTGATCGAGTAAATCTTGGTTAAATCTCTTTTAAGTCGTCTTGATTACTCATAACATAGGAAGACACATTGGAAATAAAGAGCTGGAAACAACATTCTACAACCGGTACTTCGCTGAGAAAAGGACAAAAAGTGCGAAGTAGCCAAGAATGAAAGATTATTCTTCAACAGAACAAAAACATAAAATGGAAAAAACAAAAACCTAATCTATGTCCACTTTGTTCGAGGGGCCGGTGTTCTGAGCTCCAGGAGCAGGCTCACAAGGATCTTCAAGTAGCTTCCAGAATGTAGGATGGTTCATGGGAGGAGGCACCCACTTCGGAGCGCCCTTATCAGCATCACTCTCTTTTAGGGCCTCCATCTCTTCAGTGGAATAATGGACAAAGTCTATTCTTTGCCTGCAAGCTTCATCGTCAAAGTTGGCCTCGAAGGCATTCAAAAGGATAGACTTATCTGCGAAGTGGTGGTGGAGTTGGCGAATAATGTGCACACACCCCTTATCCAAACAAGATGAAGCTTGACTATTCAATTCAGCCTCATATTCAGGAGTATTCTTGAACTCGTCGATTATGTTCTTCTTGAAATTCTCCAACTTGCAATAAGCAAGTTCCTCCTGAATAGCTTACTCTGGGCGACAGCTTCATCCCGAACAATGTTCAAAGCCTCATTATTCTCTTCAAGGCTCACTACCCTATCCTCTTAAGAGGATAATTTCATCTTCAGCTCAGCTATTTTGGCCTCTAACTGACCCTTCTCTCCTTCAAACTCCTCTAAGCTTGCGGACATCACCGCATTCTCCATTTCCAGAGTCACAAGATGGGCTTTAGTAGCAGCACACCCCAATTCGTCAGCTTTCTTCCACTTTGGAAGTGGAGGATAGGTTGGAAACAAACAAAAAATAAGAGCTGAGTTGCTGAAAAAGAAAACAGTAAGCCTACCATGTATTCAACAAAAGGACAAAAAATGGTTGAAGTATATACCTGAGATATCAAGGCTCCAGCACGGTTGGTGGTTTCCTCGGTGTCCATACCAACCATAGTAGCCAAGGACTCGACATCAGCAACTCGGCTGAGGGTAGAGCGACCAAGAAAAGTGGCTGCAAACCGGTCACTAAAACGAATGTTGTGGAGTGGAGGAGAAACTGCCTCGATCTCTGCTTGAAGAGCCTTGAGGGACTCCGCATCTCGAGCAACCTAAATCTAGGAAATAGCCACGAAGGACCGGCTGCAACTTCAATAGCCTGAGGTTCATTAACCTCAAGTTCAGGAGACAAACTTGGACCAGAAGTAGATCTATCAACAGTAGGGACCTCGGCGAGGTTCCTTGAACTTCTACAAGTGGTGGGGGGACCTTTGAGGAGAGGTGTGATGTTGCTGCCTTGGATGCAGCTGCTCTTAATCCACGATCTCAATTTCTTCTCGAGGCCTAGATGGTCGGGGAGAGCCCTTGGCATGAGAGGAGCCCCTTGAACCCCTAGAATGGGTACTTGCTGGTTGGGGCGGAGGGAGATCATCCCGAGACCTCCTTTCTAGGGAATGTTGCGGCAAGTTGTCGAGGTGAGCTTGCTTCACCTCCCTCCTAGTACTCCAAACATTTCACACTGCTCTGTACCTCATCGAGCCTACAAAAGAAAAGCAATAGTTAATAGCTGAATAAGATGTTGGCTAAAGAAGCGAAGTAATTATCTACCTAGCACAGTGCGGCAACCACGGGAGCTGGAAACACATGCTTCGCACTCGATGGAAAGAACACCGTTAGGATGGAGAGTCCAACTAGGAAACTCAGACTCCTCGTTTAAGTCTAACTCACGTTGGCAGCGCTCGAAGCCAGGGCCTATCCTAACACCATGCTAAACTTTCATCGCCTCAAAAGGTCGACAATATCATAAACCCAAGTGTAGGTACAAGGGTCCGATGCCAAATCATGAGTAATCGCAGACATGAAGCGAGCTTCGAGGGCAATGAGTATCGAGTCACGGATATTTGACCCCACTTGTAATTCTCCCCAATCAAAGGACGGAAAGGGAAGCCTATCCTAGACTCTATCATCACCCACCTATCCTATTTGGTGAGGGGTCAAACAACTAGACTCTGTTTTTTGGGGGTCTTACAAAAAGATTATTATCAATCATCCTAAGGGAAAGAAAGAACATCTTCAAAATAGTGGTTGTCATTTCACAACCCAAACAGCAGCACTACACAATCAAACCCATGATACTCCAAATGGCATTAGGATGAATTTTAGTCAAGCTGGACACGGGCATAAGTTAAGAAGTCAACAAAGGAGGTATCCAAAGAGAGACGGAGTCCCGCATGAAAGTGGGCAATCGGGATAGGTATCCACTTGACATCTTTCCTGATTCAAAGGTGACAAAAACTCGGTAAACCGAAGGGTCTATTTTATAGTTCTCGGCAAATGAAGCTGCACCATTGTAGGAGATCTGACAACACTAAAATGCGAAATCTGATCTTGGAGCCATGGGGACCAGTGGATTGAAGGAAACTCTTTCTGGAACTTGTTTACTGGTTCCCCATGGCGAAGGTTGGAAGCTGTCACTTGGCTAGCAAGATTCGATGAAGTCTGTGCTTACCTACGAGCTACTGGGTCATCGAAACCCTCAACCATCAAGTCCTCGATCATCTCCTCTTTGTCAGCAGGATTAGTTTCCTCTAAGTTAGACATAATGATCTCAACCTGCGAAGTGCAATTTATCTTTAGGGATTGTCTGACATAAAACTAGATGGTCGGTCTATCCCAACATTCAACTATATCGGTACCTAAAGGAAGTGTGCCCTCTACCTCATAGGCCAAACCGCCCAACCCTACAGGTTCAATGCTGAAAGACCACCTATTCTATCCTAACTGGGTAGTAACACCCTAAAAACTAGTACAAGCGACCTATTCAGTTGGACTCCTCTCATATAAAATAAGGTTTGGAACACTAAAGGCATGGGTGACATTACGGGAGCTAGATCCAGTTCTCATGGTTATACGAAAGGGCAGCAAGGAAGGGAAAAATTACCTTTGATGAAGGAAAGGACAACGCAGGGAGCACCATGATTCCTAAAGAACGAGCGGCAAGACCTAGTCTAAGAAACCTAGAGGAACACGGTCCCCGGAAAATGCAAGAAAGATGAACGGACGAAAGCCAAGTAGAAACTCACAAAGAAGCTGAGAAAAGACAGAAAAGATAAACTGCAGTAAAGAAGAAATTCAAAATAAGAGTCCAGTATTTATAGGCGACTAAAAAACCGCACAAAAAGGAGAGAGAAATCGTACCGAATAAAATATCACATTTAATAAGGTAACTCACCAGCACAAGTTAAATGCATATGATTAAATTGTTGGGTTCAACGTATCAAGGAAGACGAAAAGTTGTGCATGCTAGCCGTCAGAATTAATGACAGGACAGGAAAAAAGACAAGCATTTAGAAAAAGGGTGAAACGCCAAGAGACAAATTTCGAGAGGCAGACATATAAAAGCAAGTCACTAGTGAAGTACGAACACATTCAAACTTTGCGGAGGGGCCACTGAAGGAAACTAAAATCGAATTAATGACGTGACATCTGACATGGTGGGACCATGCACCACACCATAAGTAGTGAGACCCGAGGTTCATAAATATGCAAAGTGTAGACATTCTCAAAGTATAGATGTACGCGAAGTGTGGATATCTGTTGAGTGCCAAAGAAGTAAAAGTCTTGACAAGAGCTACCTTAGACAAAGATAGGATGGTAAGCAGAGCGTGCCAGCCGGATTACCTGAGCGCCGTGGAGAGAGAGTACTCAGTGAATAGTATGGCAGTTTACCAAATCCCGTAGAATCAAGTAAAGTGGCATGAGCAGTAAAAAGTAGTCCAACAGTGGGACCCACTCTTAGTACCTTCACTGTAGATTTCAAACTGCCTATGTACTATGATCTACGCGGGTCCAACATCTAATGGCTATATCACCCATATAGATAAGAGAGTTCATCTTTAAATAAGAGAGCTCCCTTATCTGTAAGGGATCATCATCTTGATATTACTAGCAATAACTTTGCCATTTTTACTCCTCAAAAAAGCTTTGTTATTCTTGTCCTGCTAGAAAGAACCCATACAGCTGAAGGGTTGAAAAACCGACCTAACTTCTGCATTAAAGTGGAGACAAGAAGAATATTCTCTTCTTATTTATTTCTTTGAACGTTAAGTGACTTGACTGTTGGAGGGTTCAAATAGAGACAAAACCTCTATTTGAACTTTGTTTTGCAGGTCTCACGAGTGCTATGTGGAGGAAGACTCAAGGCCAAGAATCCAGTTCACTTTACACTCTGTTACATTCATTTGTTAACGCGTGTTCTTGCACTCTTTTACCATTTTTTGGACTTTTACTGCTTCTGGCCAAAAAGTTTTTAGAAACGTTTCTTTTACTCAACAAACTTCTAACCATATTAAGTATCCTCCTATTTCCGCTCTCTGATACACTATTTTGTTGCAATGTATAAGCCGATGTCAACTTCCTTTGAATGCCAGAATTATCAAAAAAATTCTGAATTTATTACAACAATATTCTCCTCCTCGATTAGTACGGAATGTCTTAATAGTTTTACCCATTTCATTTTAACCTGAATTTTGAAAGTTTAAAAATATTAAAAACTAATGATTTTTCTTGCAAAAAGCATATGCAAGTTTTTCTCCTAAAATTATTAGTAAAAGTAATAAAATATCTTTTACCTCCATGTTGAATTGATGGACCACATATATCAGAATTTGTTGAGAATTCAACCTATCTTTCTGTACCAATTGTATGCTGCAACTATGCCAAGCTCTGATACCAATGATTGGGGATTAAAAAAACATACACACGAGCAATTATAAGAACGAAAGTAAGCAACAAGAATTAAAGAAGACTCAAATAGTTTACGTGGTTTGGTAAAAAAGAGCTACATCCACAAATTCACTTGAATTGAATTAGATGTCTATCAAACCCTAATCTAGGTTGACTAAGACTTAGTTATTCATCTTCTTCTTTGAATAGGATTCAAACTATGCCACTATCATAGGCATAATAAAGCGGACCTGATAAAATATCAGCCTCCAAATACCAAACACCCAATAAAATGTATCAATTCTAATACAATCTTCGCTCTCCATGAATTCCCTTGAGGAAATTTAGACAATGTTGTGTGCTAACAACACATTCCTCACATACTTGAGGATGCCACATAAATTTTAGGAAGACATCAGACCATATCCTTTAGATACAATGTTTTCAAACCACAAAAATTCAAATAGTCACAATGATAATGTCAAATCCAAGAATAATTTTTTTCTTGAATCTTTAGGCGGACAGATTCAATATTTAATGAAATTAACTTATTTGAACTCATCTGTACTACTATAATAGTACCTCTAGAAGGATCATAAATTTAACAAACTCAATTTTTAATAATAAGTTGGTAACCCTTCTCTTGTAATTGACCATCACTCAACAAATTACTTCTTAAATCAGGAATATAAAAGACATTTGAAATTTATGTTATAAAACCATTCTTGGTTCTTATATTAATATCACCCTTTCCCAAAACATTCACTGCATCTTGTATCCACATACCATAATTGTGAGTTTATACATGTTTGATTTTGGGTTGTCATCAATACGGTTTCCACTTCATGTCCTACAAAATTTGATTTTGCTCCCTTTTCTTTTTTATTCTTTAGATTTGTGTAACATTCAGATTTATAATGTACCTGTGAAATCTAAAACATTCAATTTTAGATTTATCATACTATTGCACTCTACTTTGACTATCATTAGCCTTGACATGTATGCCTCCATTGTCACATCTTCCTTGTCCTCTTTTCCTCCTTGATATTCTTTTCTCATTGAGTCCCAAATATCTTTGGAAGTTTCTATGCAAAGAATAGTTCCTAAGATTGATCGATCAATAGATTGAAACAAATAATTTTGTGCCTTCAGGTCTTTCAACTTCAATACCTCTAATTCTTTTCTTCTACTTTTAACATTTCTATCGTTTGTATTACAACACCCAGATTCAATAACTCGCCAAAACTCATTGGATTTCAAGAAATTTTTCATTAGCATACTCCAATGGTTGTAGTTGATAACAAACGGAAGAGTATTCAAATATATTTAGGGAAGAGAAAAAGAACTAGAAGAATGAACAATAATTTGTATTTTCTTCAATAATCTTCTTTTGAACTTTTTTTTCACAATGAAATACAATGTCACTATTTATAGGCACACATTAGACTCTTCAAATTATGTGAATTATACTAATAATAAATCTAAAATAATCAATTCGATGAATATTCGTTACAAAAATTGACATAACTTTTTCTAGGAGATTCTAAACATTCTAATTCTTTATCCATCAGAAACTAGACATCCAGGGCTTCATATTCATAGGTCATACGTTGAACTTGGTTACCATTTGAACTTTCAAATTCTGTGTGAAACAATGTACCAGGAGCCGAAAATTTTGAGCTAATATTCAACAAATTCTCCCCTTAAGCTCAAACAGAATTGTTGGTAGAGGTTTTCTAAAAATATCGGCAACTTGGTCATGATTTGCAACATGACTCATCTTAACTTCTCCATTATTCACACTTTCCCTAATAAAATGAAAGCAGACATCTATATTCTTACTTCTCTCATTATGAACGGGGTTCTTTGCCAACTCAATAGCTGATTTGTTGTCAATTTGTATTTCAATTGCCTTTTGTTATTGTAGATTTAACTCACATAGTAAGGTTCTTAGCCAAATTGTGTGACATACACACCAAGATCCTGCCACATATTCTACTTCACATGTTGACAACGTCACAATACGTTGCTTTTTTTATAGTCATGTGAATGTTGTGTTCGCCACGTAGAACACGTATCCTGCTGTACTTTTCCTGTCATCAACATCTCCACACCAATCACTATCACAGTATCCCACTAGCTTAAATTCATTTGCCTTTGAGTAAAGTACCCGAGTGACTCTGTTTCTCAAATGTATTGAAGAATTCTCTTAATAGCTTTAAGGTGTGATTGTCTTGATCTTCCATGTATCAACTTACCATGCCAACACTACATGCAATGTTTGGCCTTGTGAACGTGAGATATCATAGACTCCCCACCAAACTACAATAGTTGCTTGCATTCACTTGATTTCCTCCCTCAAATCTAGAGAGTTTCGTACCAAGCTCCATTGGAGTTGCTATAGGCTTGTAGTCTTCCATCTTGTTTTTCATCAAAATATCATTTGTATATGCTTTTTGTGACACAAAAATTCCAAACTTTCCTTGTCTAATCTCTAGACCAAGAACGTACTTCATCAATCCTAAATTCGTTATTTCAAATTCTCGCATCATAGTGTTTTTAAAATCTTCTTTATCTTCTTATTGTCTCCCATGAAAAATAAGATCATCAACATAAAGAACAATAAGAAGAAAATTACCTTCTTCATTCTTCACATATCATGCATGCTCATAAGGACATTGAATAAGTTTGTTCTTCTTGAAATAGGTGTCAATTCGGGTATTCCATGCTCGTGTTGCTTACTTTAGCCCATAGAGTGCCTTCTTCAACTTCAACACTTTTTCTTCTTCTGCGTTTCATGTACCTGGGTGGTTGCTCTACATACACTCAAAGTACTCCATTTAAAAATGCAAATTACACATCCATTTGATAGATAGGCCACTCAAATTATGCAGCTTGAGACAAAAGAACTCAAATTATCTCCATTATTGCAACAATAGCAAACACTTACTCATAGTCTATTCTTGCCTTTTGTATGTAAATTTTCCAATTAAGCACGCTTTGTACCTTTCAATCTCTCCTTGGACATTCATCTTTTTCTTGTATACCTATTTTACACCTATGGGTCTATGTCCTTTTGGTAAGTCCACGAAGGCTCAAGTTTGATTTTTTTTCAATGGCCTTCATCTCTTCATTCATTGTGTCTTTCCACTTCTTATCTTTTATAGTCTCCTTAAAAGAAATGTCTTCTGATTCTACAAACAAGCAAACTGAATGCACTTTGTTTGTTGAGCCAGATAGATCTTGTAGGCTCCACATTATAGTTTTTCTCGGTTCTTCTTCATTGTCAGATACTTGAGGAGTCATTGGAGTGATTACAGCTGCAACACTTACTCCCCTTTTCCTTGTGTCACCTCTTTTTGATTCATACAATCCATGCTTTCTTCATCCACTTGTACATCTCGACTTACAATTACCTTTTTGTCAATTGAATCTAACAACCTGAAAGCCTTTGTCTTTTCATCATACCAGATGAACACATATTTCTTACACTTATCATCGAGTTTAGTTCTTCTTTGGTCTGGTGTATGCACATAAGCCACACTACCAAATACTTTAAAGTGTGATACAGTTCATTTTTAACCAATCCAAGCCTCTTGTGGAATTTGATTTTCCAATTTCATATGTGGACATCGATTTTGCACATATACAGCACATTGTACCTCTTCTGCCCAAAATTCCTTTGGCATGTCTTTAGTCTTTAGCATCGATATCGAACCATATCAAGAACTATTTGATTTTTCCTTTCAACAACATCATTTTGTTGAGGTGAATATGGTGATATCAAGAATCTTTTGATTCCTTGTTCCTTAAAATAGCTTGAGAAAGCAGTTGACATGTACTCTCCTCCTCTATCAAACCATTGGGCTTTGATGTAAAGGTTAGTTGTCTTCTCCACTAACTCCTTGAATTTCTTGAACATCTCAAATGCATCTAATTTTTCTTCCAAAAAATAGACCAAAGTCTTCCTTGTGTAGTCAGCAATGAAAGTAATAAAATACCTTTTCACACTAAAAGAATTTGTTGTGATTTGGCCACAAATGCCAGTATGTACTAATTTGAGGGATCTCCTTGCATGATATTCTGTCTTCTTTTGAAATGTTGTCTTTACTTTTTACTAAGTACACATCATTCACAAAACTTTGTGTGGTAGTCCATGGACCGTTTCCTTTTTTGCTAATTCTTTTAGTCCACCATAATGTAAGTGTCCAAATCGTAAATGTCATAGCCATGCTTTGTCCTTTATATCAACTTGCAAACACCTCTCTTGCAGGTTCTTTAAATTGTGTTTGAACATTCTATTCTTTGTCATCTCCACATGTGCGATCAAGCGGTCATTTTTATTCTTCAAGTATAACATTCGATTTTCATTAAAACCGAATAGCCCTTCTCCAATAATTGACCCACACTAAGAATGCTATTCTTCAAATCGAGTACATGATAGACATCCTCCATCGTACCTTCCCTTTCATCTTTGAGGGAAAAACATATTTTTTTCCCAGCCTTTGACTTGAACCTTTTATGCATCTCTGAAAGATACATGTCCATACTCTATCTCTTGCATATCAACAATGCGATTTTTGTGTCCACACATGTGATTGCTAGCACTGGTATCAAGAAACCACACCATGTCATTTCCCTAAATGGTGTCTCCATGGGCCATCATGAGAATACCATCATCTTCATTCTCATCTTCCATGACTAGATTCTTGTTTTCTTCCACCATCTTCTCGGAATAGCAATTCTTTGCATAGTGTCTATATTTGCCGCAATTGTAACACTCAACATTTTGACAATTTGACAGACCTCTTCTTCCACGACTATGTCCTCATCCACGCCAATTTTGTTGGCTCATTTGTCCTTCCTTTTCGGTGTTATTTCCACAACCACAACCTCCACCTCGACTAAAATTGTGACTTCCACAACCACGTCCTCTTTCTCAGTTGTGTTGTGCATACATCGCTTTGTCTTCCTTGATAGTCATCTTTGTTTGTAAAGCTTGCTCCAAGACATCTTGTTTCTTTTTCTTCTTCCATTGTTCATGATCTTCAAGAGAACTTGCAAGGTCATCAATGGTTATTTCTCCTAAGTTCTTTAATTCCTTAATTGCACACAAAACATTCTGGTGTGGTTTTAGAATTACGCGATTGTTGTCAAATCGGCCAAGCTTAATTCAATTTATTCAATGAGCAATATAGGTTGTTCACCGAGTTGTTTTTCTAAGAAACCTAATCTAAATCAATTAATAAGAACCGAAAAAAATAAAAAGTTGGGATTTTTTAGATAACGAGAATGTAAAAATACAACTAACAATTAAGAAATTCAAGTATGAGAAAACTTTAGTCGAGAATGATTC
>LVCA01003087.1:238-11737 GCA_004801955.1 Calotropis procera
AAGATCTTCCAAACGGGGCATGAAGTCTCCCGGTTCGCATTGCCAGAATGCGACTTTTGGTGAAATAATGCCAAAACCCAACCCATGCTAGTGAGAAAACCCTGCCAGTAGGGAACTGCCGGACTCCGACGCTCTCCCATATTTCTCTCAAGCTTCTGCTCCTTCCCGACGGCGCTCTCGATTCGTTCTTCAGGCTTCTCTGCCTGCATTTCTGATTGTCGAATTAAATGAAACTACTGAAAATGAGAGAAATTCGTTTCGATCTGTTGATTTTCGTGTTGGGATTTTATGCGCTCTGCTCACCTGTGCTCTCCGATCTAGTCCTATCCAAGGTTGATCGACGGGTACGTCTTCTCTCCTCTCACGCTCTGCATATAACTTTGGCGCGTGTGTGCTGCTGAATAATTTCTGAGTTTGATGCTTGGTTTTTGGATCATGGATTATTATAACTATTCTGCTTGGTTTAGAGTGAATTTGGATGCGATTATAAAGTGAAAATAAATTCCAAAGATAATTGTTTTATTGCATCGCTCTGGGAATTAGATTCAACTGTTGCTGTGAAATCTGTTCGCGTGGAATTTGAAAATTTTTTAGCTTTTATACTGTTTGATGAACAAGAATACTGTATTTATTATCCTGAAGATATACATTTCTACTTTCTTCAAGTTTAGCTTTCGCAGGTAACTGACCCTAGTAAGCTTAATTTGAAGGCTGGAGAGTTTTTAATTTTAGCTGTCATAGTGTGATTAATTTCGAGTTTTGCTATTGTCACTTCAAAATATTCATTTCAATAATCCTGCAGTTTAGCTTTTGCACCTTCTTATTTCTTACATACCTCAATTGCAGATTGATTTGACGTCACAGATTGTGCGCTCCTTTACGACACTGAAGGTGCGTCATCAATACCTTTTCTTGTTGATTTTTCCCCTGTCTTGGAAAGGGGATTGTGGGGGGACAGGATCTTTGTATATTTCTGAACAATTGTATTTATGAGGAGTCTTGAATTCATCTATGAAATTGGTAATTTACTTCATTTTATCTTGGAATACTTTTCTTCCAGGTGGAGAACACTGGGTCAGATGCAGTATCAGAGGTTTTGCTTCCATTTCCTGATTACCAGGCAAAAAACTTGGCTTTTTTAATGGTGGTCAGCACTGAAGAGAAAGGGAAATCCAAAAGTCATTCCCACCCTCTTACAGTTCAATCTGTTAATCCCGAAGGGAAGCCTCCATCATTGACTTGGTATTCGGTATCTCTATCAAAGGAATTGGGCAAAGGTGAAAGATTGACACTGGAGGTTAGGGCAGTATTCACCCATGCATTGCGCCCCTTCCCTGAAAAAATAACTCAAGCAGATGTCCAGCTTCTTGTATTCCAGGATAGTGCTTACTATCTCTCTGCTTATACTGTCAAGGCCCAGTCACTTTCTGTTAAATTACCTGAGCCGAGAGTTGAATCATACACAAAACTTGAGAACACAAAAGTTTCTGGTTCAGAGATTAAATATGGACCTTATGAGAATCTTCCATCTTTCTCTTACTCACCTATTGTGATTCATTTTGTGAGCAATGTACCATTTGCTGTGGCCCGAGAGTTGGTGCGAGAGATTGAAATTTCTCACTGGGGAAATGTGAAAATCACCGAACACTACGATCTTATTCATGCAGGTGCTGAAAGCACTGGGGAGTTCTCAAGGTATTTCAGTTGCCCCTCTTCTTCTGCAATGAAAATATAAATTTTATTAATTAAAAGAGGTGGAGGAGAGAGGATGACACTTCCTCAGAACACAATCTAATATATTTTATGCTTGTTTGTATCATTTTAATGTATAATGTGGGAAATTTATACTTTTTTTTCTTCTTTTGTTCCTCTAAAAACACCACAGACTAGACTATCAAGTTCGACCCCATATTATAGGTGCATCAGGGTTGAGAAATCTAGTTGCAAAATTACCTCCAAGAGCTCATTCTGTATACTACAGAGATGAGATTGGCAACATTTCAACATCCAATTTATGGAGTGATTCAGCTAAGGTAGTCCTTTAAGGTTATTTTCCTGTGATTCTTCTGATATTAATTAGTTCTCGGCATTTGCAGACCCTGCTGGAAATTGAACCAAGGTATCCTCTGTTTGGTGGCTGGAGAACTACTTTCACAATTGGTTATGGTTTGCCCCTTCAGGATTTCTTGTTTCAGTCAGAAGGGAAGCGTTTCCTTAATATCTCTTTTGGTTGCCCAGTGCATGATTTGGTTATAGACAGTCTCATCGTGAAGGTAAAATCTCCTAGCATCTCAGTGTTAACTATGCTTTTTGACCTTTAAGACGCATTAGCCCTCCATTATTCTTAGTAATGTTTGTACTTAGATCATCAATGAAGTTGGAAGTATTATGTTTAGCTTTTATCTTTTTCATGCATGAGTGACTCATTAGTAGATTGTAGATTTTCTTTCTCGAGCTATTTACAAATGTGACTTCCTTTTCTAGGTTGTTCTACCAGAAGGTTCTAAAGACATATCTGTCTCTGTCCCATTTCATGTCAAACAGTCAGAAGAGGTATGGTTGACTTGCTGGATTACTTACTCTGGTCGTCTTGAGAAATATTGGAGTTTTGTGCCTCTGGATTCTGCTTACAGTCATTCATTTGTGTTTGCAGCTCAAGTTTTCCCATCTGGACATGGTTGGTAGACCTACAGTCGTATTGGAGAAGATGAATGCTGTGCCAGAGCATAACCAATATTTTCAGGTAATTCTCTGTCATAACCAGAGCTTAAGTTCTCTGTCATATTTTGATTCTGGAAAAATAATTCAAATATAAGTCTCCGTCACAAACAACTGATAAAAAATAAATGACATGAGTGAACATAGTTTTATGCTGGGCAACATGTAGGTAAAACCTGTTAATGTTCTTAACTATAAATGATTATGGCCCAACAGTTGTGCTTGTTTTTGGATTTCAAATTCATAGCTCTTTTTAGAATTGGCAAGAGATTTATATCCTTCAGCTAATCACCAGTAGAAAGAAAGAATTTCTTCACGTGGATGCCTCTATGAGCATGTAGGCTGTTTCAGAAGTTGGAGATAGAGTAGGTCTTACAATAAGACTCCAAAGTTCTTATTAACTTGATATATTGCCTCCTATATGAACGTTCAATTTGAAATCTCTAAATCTCCTTAATCATAGTGCCCTCTAGCTAGTCCAGACACTCCCACCAGGAAGTGACATGAAGGAAAAAGTACTGAATTGTGACTCTTTATTTTGTGGATATGATCCAGGACATCATATAGGTCATAGGTTTCTTGGTCATAAAGTGAATCCAAAACATTATCCATTTCTTAAAATTCAAACCAAAACCATTTTTTTAATGGAAGCTTTGATCAGAATCTTGCGAATTTGGTTTAGATTTACAACTTCATTTCTCAAACAAAGCTGATAAGAAACAGTTTTAGATAGCATATGGCTATACAGGTACAATTTTTATTTACTATTTATATATTAAACATTAGTTTGGAGAGAAAATAATAGACTCAGGTAGTGAGTGGTCATGCTTTTTCTCATGCCTACCTATCTGTGGCTCTAAAGTTATCTTGAGGGAAATGGTTTTGTAGAGAAAGTTAAAAATAGTCTCCTGTTGTTTTTGGTTTATGATATGGAAGGAAGGCATTTTGTGCCCTCTTTTATGATCTGTTTCGTGTGACTTGTCTCTGGATGGTAGTATTCCTTTTCTTGCTATATAATAAAACAAACAAACCAAAAATGTCTTCGGCTTTGTGTATTCCTGATTTTTTTGTGGTCAAATCTTTTTTGTTATCCAAATTAAATGTATCCTATGGGGTAGAGGTCCACAAAAGACACAATGATATGCAGCTTTTACATGTATAAATAGATGACAGCTGATGGACAGAATTTCTTTTTCTCCCTCCTTCATTGTTACTTGTACCTTTAAGTCAATCTTGTGTTATTTGGGTATAGTCACATTAGATTGGTATGCATGTCTCTGTTGAAGATGATGTCAGCCCTCTTTATTTATTTTCTGTTTGTGAAGGCACCTAAGACTTGTTTATTTTTGCCATTGTAATATTAATGAGTCATTTTTTTCCTTTATTATCTTTTTACAGGTCTCTTACAGGTTTAACAGCCTTTACCTGTTGTGGGAACCATTGATGTTAATCTCTGGGTTTTTCCTCTTTTTTGTTGCCTGCATCATATATACACGTGCAGACTTGACCATCTCAAAATCTTCTGCTTCATATATAGCACAATTGCAATGGGATGAGGTAGGCTGACACTGTGTTTTCTTTTTAATTCCAATCAGACTCGCTCTAATACTTTTGTGGTTATGTTTAGATGCAAACATCCATTCAGCACTTCCAAGGTCTCATGAGCCAGTCATTGGCAATCCATGATAAGCTTGAAGCATCATTGCGTGATCTCTCAAGGACAGGTGACATCCAAACTTGCAAGGCAGCCCGAAAAGCTGCTGACGCTGCACTGAAGGAGCTTTCCAAGGAATTGTCTTCTACACTGAAGCCTTTGTCGGCATCTTTGCAGTCCTCTTCACAGGCAGCTCATATACTACCCAAGGTACTGTCTCACCTTTGAGTTAATTTCTCCTCTTATGGGTTCCTAAATGATCTTTTTATTATTTTATGTTCATTATGATCATACATTTGTGTGGTTTTTGTTGCCATTATAATCTTTTTAAACAGAAGGAAAGATTGTATAATTGTTAGGTTCATATATATATAAAATAAATCTTTCTAATAGCTTTTCTTCCTATGATAATTAAAATTTTAGTGTACTGTTCATATATAGGTGGATGAAGTAGTTGCCAAGGAGAAAGAACTGCTGGACAAGCTTATGGCAAAACACTCTGCAGTGGTAGATTCCTTTGAGAAAAAATCTGGCGGACGGGATGTTGAGAACCGTGTTGCATCCTTGCAGCAGAAAATTACGGTCTTGAGACAGGAAATGGATGATCTATTAGAAGTCATTGATGAGATCTAACCCCTTGGAAACCGAAGGTCTTTCTCATCTTAAATTTAATTGATGATAGGGAAGAAGTTTTGCAGTTTACCTTGGACATTTTGCTTAGATGAAAGAATGGCCTCCATCTTACCGGATTTCTTTTTGCTATTGATCTCCAAATATGACGGTCAAGAGAAGAGAGAGTATGTTTGTAAGTGTGATGCCTACTGCCAATTAACTTAATGAAGTTTTTACTTGAAAACTTGGTTTATAATGAATGTCACTCTGGTTTCGGAACTTTGGTGCCTTAGAAAGAAAATGATTGACTTATGTAAAATTGATTTAGGGCACCCGAATTTCCTGTATGAGTAATAGTCTTCTTGCTTTAGTTATGGTAATAAATGTAAGGAGAAATTTATCGATGGGAAAGATTGCTGCGAGTTCAATATGAGCACATTTTAGTTAAATTGAATGCAAAGTTCAGTCAATTTATTCTCTATTTTGGTGCATAATGTTATGTGTAGAAGGATATATTAAGGCAATGAATTTTTAATCAAATTAATTTTGAAAACATTATTTATATTTTAATTTAATAATGTATTGATTTTTAACAATTAATCTTTCTTTTCTTTTTTGTCCCCAAAATATTTAAATTACATTTATTTTATCAATGAATTTACTAGATGCATAAATTAAAACAGAAGGAATTAAAATAAATTATTGGTCATATTTGAAACGAGAAAGAAGAATGGAAATAGGGGTATAATGGTCAATAAAATAGAGGGTTAGGCGGCTTTTATCCGATACGTTTCTCTGGCTCAGTAGTACCCGTCGCTCATATACAGAAAGAGAAACCTCTCTCAAGAAGAGAAAGCGCCGGTGGTCATTGCCGGAATCCTCATTTCTTGGCAACTTCTGTGTGGAAAAATCGAACCGGAAATGGAGACTTCACTCAGATATGGCGGAGATTCCAAAACCATTAGAATTCATGCCAAGGAGAGGTACCCAATCGACTCCGCCACTTATTTGCAGGTTCTTCTTTCTTTCTTCTTTCCTCTTTTGACATTTAATTAGTATTTGTTGAACAGTGGACTGCTATTTATTTAAACTGTTTCCTATTTATTTTGCTTTGTTTGTTGTGTTTGTAGCTTCATGGAGAGCTCGACACTCGGCTTGGTGCTCCTACTCAGTTAGGTGCTATGATAAGGCAGTTCTATCCAGATGTGTGTATTCTTTCGTTGTTATTTTTGCTAAACTAACTACTCAATCATTTACTCAAAATTACTATATTTTGATTTTTAGTTGTTTGGAAGTCTTGGTGTTGGACTGCTGTACACTCGGAAGGAGAAAATTCGGTATAATGTCCGTACAAAAATGAGATATCCAGTGACCAAGGATGAGAAAATTAATTTCCATGTAAAAGGGAGGTGTGATGTTGACCACGAATTCAAACAGGTTAGTTTCTCTGTTGGAATTCTTTTGGTTATCTCTTAGAATTTTAATGGGAAGTGATTTTCTGTGTCCTTTTGTAGAATTCAAGAATGTCCCATGAGAGGATATTACTAACTGTTACAATTTTTTTCTTTCGGGTTTTGGGTCTGTTTTGCATTGTAATATTTTAACAGAAGAGGTATGGAGCAGCTGCTGAATTTACTGTGGTCATTCCTGATTTCAAGAAAGACCAAGATGTGAGGCTTAAAGTTGGTTATGAAATCTTTGACAAGGTAATTATTTATTTTTTGGGTAAAGGAAACAATAATTGATTGTTTGATATATGAACCCTAGAGTTATTGTGACGCTATAATTCAGTATCAATGTCATAGGTAAAGAAATGATTGAATCTATACAGAGCTCATGAATTAATAACTTAAACTATTGAATGCAAAAGATTTCCCTATATCTGCATTTCATATTGTAGATCTTTATTTGTCTTTTTTTGGTAGATGAATTGTTGGAAAAATATTTTGTAGTTGGCAGTATGTCTTGGTCAAAAATTAATGGCACAAACACTCATCGACAAGCTTATTACAATAGAGAAATGCTATAAGATTTTTTCCGGGTATGCTAAAATGCTTGTTGATTTTATAACTGAGTAGCAGGTGGTCAATAAGTGCAGCTATTGTTCTAAAACTGATTTTAATCTAGAAAACTCAGATCTACCTTTGACATTACTAATCAATAATCATCATGAAGTTCAAAATTATAGGATTTTCTCATTCTAATACTCATCCAGAAAGTTTGCTTGAATCCCTATGCACCCAATAAATTTAAGAGTGACGAACAATTTATTTAGATAGTTTGGATATCTTGTTGAAAGTTTGGATAGCTTTTAACATTGAAAGCATATGCTGGGGGCTCTTAAAGCACCTTTCTAATTGTTTTGTGCCGAGGCAAAACCAGTTATACTGCTGTTTGGAATTGCTGCATTGAAGTAAATTACCCATGCTATTTGTTTATTTATCTTCATTGGAGTAATCTTTCCTTTTTGCATCCACTGTTATTTCAGGTTCCATATATGCAGATTAGTGAAAATAACTGGACCCTCAATGCAAACATTAACGGCAAGTGGAATCTGAGATATGACTTATGAGAGAACTTGTTGAACTCAAAATAGAAATTTTGTAATTGTTTGCTCAATTGTAACCTGACATGATTTGTCTCAGTATATGAGAGGCTGGAAGAGTTGGAACTCTTGGAAATATAGCCATTACAACGAAACATGGTCTTTCAGATCTCACTTATGCATGAAACATTTGCCATATCCATACGGCGCTGACAATTGTTTACATCCCTGAAATTTGTTTTTATTACAAATGTTTGATGTGTTTTTTCATTTTGAATGGTTTTGGTTAAAAAAGATTATGTTGTTCTCAGTGTGCCTTTTGATCAGCAATGTTCAGTTGCCAGTTGGAGTAGATATGCTGAGAATTCTCTCTCTCTAACAAAGCTTACAACAGAAAAGGGCTGGACACATTGTTGAAGTTCTACTACTACTGGCTCCATATAATACACAGTCATCATGCAAACATCGAACTTGAAAAGTGAAGAAAGATGCATAATTCAAACAATTTCCCCAGAATCATGGCTGTTCCCCAGATTCAAGTCATTATGTTTAATGGCTAATGACATGGCATGCCCTCTCTGCTGCTTAAAAATCTCCATCATAAACCTCCATACTTGGTTGGAAGAAGCAACATAGGTGCACTTGCTTGTTGTCTTGTTCACTATTTTAAAGCAAGACGCTTCACCCGTCCCATCTTTGCCTACCTTTTTCATTTCTTCCAATCCAGCTAGGTTTTTAAATACTTCAGAAGGTGCCCCGAGCACTAAGAACTCCTTTTTGAGACTCTCCCTAGTTCATAATTACCATGCAAATAACTCATGGATAGGGAATTTCTAGATGAAGCCTAAAACCACTACGTGAAGGGTTTTGTTTCCATGATATCTGATTGTGCTGGTTTAGTTGGCTTGTTTTTCTTTCTGTTGTTATGCTAACAAGGAGTACTTACAACACTTATTGAAAATTAATTGAAAGAGAGAAGTTAAAAAGAATCCCAGTTGTTGGATTGCGGTAATATCGTAACATAGAAAGTAGAAAAATCTCTCTTTATTCATATAGTTTGTTCTGTCTTCTGATTTACATGTGCCTTTGCCTATATATATATATATACTGGGGATAAAAGTGCTACATCGAAGAAGCTTGTTTATGGAGGGAAGAAAAACAGTAAATGAATGAATTCTTTCTTACTTAGTGAATTTAACATCCGGGTTTCTTATAGATTTGAGCCACATATCAGCCATTACTCGAGAAGAAATGCTCCAGAAAATGTCCTGTCCTTTGGTAACCAGGCGCTTTCCTCGTTTTCCTCCCTTCCCAAACCCATACGCTATCAGCCATTGCATAGCCGTGAGTCTCTGTTTCTCTGTGTCCCATAGATTTCTCCTCATTCCAGTTCTTACTTTCAGACCTCCAACATGTAAACTTGTCACTTTGAACCTCTTTTCCTCATCATACATGCCAGGTTTCTGATCAACAGGATTTGCAAATGCTAGTGCTATCATAGGGCCTCCAACTGGCTCGAATTGCCTGATGGGATCCCTCATTTGGATGACAATAAAAATGGTAACAGGTGCTGAATCTCCATCATCATTGTCTGTAGAACTTCCTGTTACCTTGTTTTTAATCCATTCCTCAAGTGGTATTGCAGAAGCCAATGGATCTCGTTGGCCATCATTGGTCTTTGTACTAAGTGGGGAAACATCAAATGGGGCATCTTCTTCAGTAAGATCAGCTTGAATTTTTAGAGCATCTACTGCCATAACCTCAAGCTTCTGCATTGAGAATGCCAGGATCTCATCTACTGTAAGTGGATCTTCACTCAAGTGCCAAATGCCTGTTGAAATCCTTTCCTTTCTACCCGTGTTCATTGCAGTTACCATGGATTTAACAGAGGCAATACTTCTAGCTGCAGTTGAGCTAGCAACTTCTTTCTTCCTGCCATGGATAATAGCTGAAGCAATGCCTTCAAATGCTATCTGTTCTGCTGTTTTACCCATGAGTTCATCAATAGGCATCATTGATAAAATCCCAGAGCTAAGCTCTTCAATCCCCATACCTGCCATTCTCTGGAATAACTCGAATTCATTAGTTACATTTGATGGGAGAACCATTGGCTTCGACATTTGCATTGCTAGTTTAGGAGTGTCTTTTCTAGGCACAACAGTATCCATTGGATTCATGGCTGCCAAGTAGCCTCCATTTCTTGTTTGCACCACAGTGCCCAATCCCTTTCCAAGGTCTGGTACATGTACCTTGGATTCAGCTTCTTGGGGATCTTCATCACTTTCCAGCTTCATCAGTTGAGGTACATCATCTTCATGGTGATGAAGCTTCTTCAACTCATCCATGTCCGATCCCTCAAGCATTTGAAGAAATTCTCTAGTCACATTTTCTTCTTCTGCATCTAGCTTCTGTGACTCAGTTTCTTCTTCGTTCATATTCATTGTGTTTTCCTCTTTCATCATTGATTCTAGAGCTTTTATCTGCTGAGCTATGGAATCGAGTTCTGTGAGTCTTGTCAGGTGGAAGTGTTCATGAACAATCTCCTTCACAACCTCACTTGAGGAAACCGAGACAGACTTTTTCTCGGAGTTATCTTCAGATTTCCCATCTACACTACTGCCTTCTTCTTCTTTTCCTTGAATCTCTATCCCTTTATCCACAACTTCAAAATCCGGGAAATCATCCTCCATTTTTGTTTCTGAAGCTTCTGTATTCTGGGGAGCCACCACTGGAGGTGCTGCTGCTGGTGGCAGTGGCGGTGGTTCATCAAGATTCAGGTCATCAATTTCTTGAATACTGCTGTCTGTTCTTTCAGTCTGAGAAGGAGTCCAGGCATCTGATCTGCTGGATATTTTCGGACTAGGTACACTGAATGATGTTTTTGACTGTCTCCTTGCAACAGAGGAAGAAGAAGACTTGTTTTTCGCCGATTTTTGTCCCTCAGCCTGACTGTAAATTCCAATACCTCCATCTTTCTCCATTATCTGAAATCCCAATTTCAGAACAAGTTCTCCACCTTTAGCCTTTCCAGAAAGATTAAAACTCGAGTCCCATTGCCTTATCCTCGTTCCTTCGAAGCTCTTCTCTATGGATTCCTGAATCAGATTACTCAAATCCACAGAACTTCTCCCAAAATCTAGTTCTGCAGCATCAACTGCAAAAACATACACCAAGAACGGACGAGGCTGAAACCTCATCTGGGTACCACTCCCCGGAGTGAAATAAACATGACACCTTATGAACAAGGTTTCTTCAAAATCAGCAGCACCCTGTTGAACCCTTGACGGCATTGTCTGCACAGCACCATCTTTAGTGTCTTTCTTCCTTACACAAACAGATAACCGAAGACCATTCATTGATGCTGGAAGTCCCTGCACGGCCACAACTTCAACGGAGAACAAACAGCTCAATTTCTGCATACCAATATGCGTAAGAGCTCGAATCGGCTTCCAATTCCAGAGACTCTTCTTCTCAGATCCATCTGAAGGTTTGTCATCCTCGAACTTCTTGAAATTGTTCTTAGCATTGATAGTGGTGGTAGTAGTAGTATCAGTAGTGGTATCAGTCCTGGTTCGAGATCGCCATGGCGATAGAGACATACGCCTTGATCTTGGCTTTGGATTAATAATAATCTGCTTATCATCAACATTTTTGATATCACTATCAACAGGAGGAACAGAGGATCTAGGAAGAGCAAGAGAAGCTGTTCTTCGTGCTGTCGAAGTATGAGTTTGGTACAAGGATTGACTGAGTGCTTCGAGTTCATCCAAGAGCTGAGTATTGGAACTTCTTCTTCTGCTTGCTTCCATTTCCGTACTGTACCTCTTCGGAAAGAAGAAGAAAAGAAGGTAAAATTTTGTTTGTTGAGGATTTAAGTTTTTTTGTTTGTTTGTTTGTTTGCTTGTTTTCTTTTAAGTTTCCCAGATGAAGATAGGATATAACATGGAATGTAGAGAAAAAAAAAAAAAAA
>LVCA01003307.1:8521-20052 GCA_004801955.1 Calotropis procera
TTGCTTTGGTCGATGATTTTTTATTTCGACAGTATTTAAATTCTTTCTCGAACAATGTAATATCTCATAATAAAAATAAATCTTTAACCCTTCGTTTTTTTACTAAAATTACATAATGTTCTTGTAAATTATGGCCAATACTAGATATATAAATAATAATTTTAAATTTAGAGATTAATCGTACTTTAACAACTTTACGTAAAACATAGTTTGAGTTTTTTGGAGATGATAGTGAAAAAGTTAATAGATAAGTCATGATTAACGCTATTGAGTTTTTATGAATAAGACATGACTAATTAGTAAATTGAATATATTTAATGCTGTTGCAATATAAAGTAATAAAATATTGAAGTACTTTTTTACAATCCATAAATGATATTACACAAAAGCACTATGAAAAAGATATATGTAATGTAAAATAATAGGCTAAAAAAATCTTTTGTTGCGGAGATATCATTTTAATGGTACAATATTATTTTGAACTTTTCTGCAACTAAATGAAATATTGTCTACATAAAATTTTGAATACAATGAATCACAAATCCAATAGAATCTAAATTCAATTACTCTATATTTATTATTTATAATTCTAAAAGTTAAATGGTTAAAGGGGAAAAAAAAGAAAATTTCTAAAACTTTAGATCTTCAAAAATACTTTTAAAAAAAGAATATAAAGTTTTAAAAAAGGAAGCAAAAAAAAAAAATTGGCAAATAAAAAAGGGAAATTGTGAGTACTGAGAATAAATTGAATGCTTTTATAATGAACATCTGGTCAAAAACGCTCTTTCGTGCACCACAATGTTGACTCATCATATATAGCAACTTTCTGCGTCCTCTTCATTCAATATTTCAACAAGTAATAATTAAAGTGATCTGATTTTGTTATAAACTCAATTCTATTCAATCAAATCAGTGAATGAAAAGACAATGAGAAATAGAAGAATATCAAATATACCCACCTTAATAATAATATATACCACCCTACGGGATGGCATTACCTTTTCATTAATTAGCTGACCGATTTTAACCATTTTCAGACCCATGTCCAATTACAAATATTCTGTTCAGGTACAGTGTCAATATTTCAGCGGCAAGAAGCTTTTGTTGTCGAATGGGATTTCCTTGGAAAAGTACTTAAATCTTGTACGTGAAATTACGACATCTTTTTTCAAGTTTTTCATATATATTCTGGCAATGCATGGGTTTTACAAAATATTCTAGCAGAGAAAGAATACTACTAGTAAAGAAATAAATGAATCAGGTCATTCAAACTGCAACTCAACCTGGTTTTGATCTCTCCGTACTCAACTGCCTACCTCATTATTTTCAATTTCCAAAATATATAAAATATTTGAAGAGGAAAACTGTATCCTTTTTATCATAGGGACGAGGGAATGTTGAATGAAAACCTATATATCATATGGTACTTTGAATTCTCAGTAAACATTCTCTTCTCAAAGATGAATCTGTAAATATGGCCCTGATGAAATCTTCAACCTGAAAGACGAAACAAGAAGCACAATATGCTTATGAGAAGAAAATGGTGATGCCTATTATCCATATGAAAATGAATTAATTATGTAAAAATACTGCCTTAATTAATGACAATTTGCAGAGAGAAGTTTGACTACAAAGTAAATTATTAATAGCTTCCTCCAAATCAAGATATGTCATTTTACCTCCATTGCAGTAAATCCACAGCAGGCCAGTTCACCACTTTCCCAGGCCACAGTAATTGACTTCAAAGGCATATCAAGAAGATCTGAGGAATTTTTTCAATATTACCCAAAATAAGAAGAATAAATACAAATGATCTGAGGATGGTTACAATGCTAAAAGAAAATCAGAATTTCTTTCGGAGATATTCCTTACTAAAGGAGCACAAATTAAACGTTACCTTCTAGTTTCTGTAATTTCTTAAGGGATGGAATAAGATCATTAACACTTTGGATGACACCTTCTGAATCCCCAATCTGGCCGATAGCCAACAAAGACTCTATTATGGATGATAAGTTTTCAAACAACAGATGAATCAGCCTTTGCAACTGCAAACAAAGAAAAATTTCATGACCTCTGATGGATCAATCTAAGTTGTTCTCAGAAATTTGGCAATACAGGGACTGGTCTGACCTGTAATGTTTCTTCTGCTGCCATGTCGTCTAAAAGGAGAATGTCCTTTGAAATTCTCGAGAAAACTACCTCCAAAACTTTGCAGATACTCTTCTTGTATATTGATGGCACTAATAGAGGCTCCCATATGATGTGCACTTTCTCTAGTATAAAAGCAACCTGCAGATCCAGAAATGTTTATCTTATTCCACTCTTAAAGGAGGTTGTAATGCATAAGCAAAATCAGAAGTAGGATTGGCAACAATAAATACCTGGTCAATGCTAAATTTAGCAGACTCGAATTTCTTCGTAATGTGGGTGTTTTGAAATCCATCAGCTCCATCAATAGCCTATTCACAAAACAACTTTGGAGATAAAAGGATTTTCTGAAAGTTATCTTCCATTCACAAGACAGCCAACCAAGTTTCTCTTAACCAATGTATACCTGCTTTAAGTTCAAAATGACTCGTTGAATTTGTCTCTCTAATATATCTTCTGACATCTTCTGGAATCTCGGAGCCAAATCAACAAATACAGCAAGTTCCTTGACAGGACTTGGAAAGCCTGGACGATACTGAAACATTTGAATTGAATGACTAACTATTGCCCCACTAAAAGATTGTACACCTCGCAAATGAAAAAACTTGCATAGTTCAACTATAATAACAGTCCTAATTTCAGAATAATATGATATTTTTAATTAAATTTCATCTTTATCATCACCAAAACAAAGGCTCAGCAAAAACTACTATTGAGGGCCAAACTTTTGCTTATTTTGATCCAAAAGATTAGAAGATGGAAAATCTTGAGAAAGCAAGTAGAAATGCTGAAAAAAAATCAAGCCAGAAAGCAGCAAAAAAGAAAAGTGACCCACTGCACAGTGCACAAGGGTAAAAGCTGAAGTTTTCAAATTTTAAAAATGGAAAAAAAATTCCAGGCAAAGTAAAAGAATAAAATGGATGTTAGAAAAGTAATTTAAATGCAGCCCTAAGTTTTGCATTGAGGAGTCCACATGGTAAACATATGCTATAAATTATAAAACATGTTTACATCTTGCCTAACTTTTGACATCATCTTTCACATATTCTGTCAGTTCTTAACACAAAACAAACTACCAAAGAGAAGTTCATTTCTTAATGCATCCAATAATCAATAACCTCCTGTTAAAAAATAGCTCACAAAATATATTCATTATTTGAAAAACTAATGGATTGCTAGTATATAAATTTATTGAAAAATGTGAACTGAACTACATAAAAGTTATATTTAACAAAACATAAATTTTTTCATTTCAGGCCATATCATCATCAAGTTATAAAATTTTAAACATACTGTTTGTCAGTCTCAAAATTAGTAAATAGAACTTATGTAAAAAAGATGAACAATGGAGGGCCTGAATGCAATACCCTAAAATGTATCTATAAGAATTCATTGCCACTAATTGTGGAATAGGTACGCAAGCCAAATACACTTATTCTAGAACTGAAGTTACTGTTACAATTCTAATTCAAAGTCCTCAGTTAGAGAAAGTAAAATAAAAAATGGACATCAACAGCAACAGGGAGAGAAATTCATGAATCAAGGCCTTGATTGAGAAAAATAAAAAAGAAATCAAAGTATGACATGCATGCATGCCTGTGCACATTTTTGTTTGCTTCCGCCTGTTGTGTAAAAAAAGAAATAGACAGATAAAAATCCAAAAATGAATCAAATTGTACATATTGTACTTATAATGTTTCAAGCAATTATTTTGCTTAATGATTGCCTAATGAATGTACACACCTCAAATGCAAGACCGAGGATTTCCTGGGACAGATAAAGGCAATCATTGTGAATGAGTACAGCGGCCTGATTGATAGCATCAAGTTGTTTTTCTAGCTTCAAAAATAAAAAAAAAAAAATGGTATTACCACCAAAAGCTTGCACTAGAAAGTATCTCTATATAGTTATAATTGCAAGACTGCAACATGTTAAACTGATGTTAAACTCCAGCTTTCTATTTGATACAGTCACCCTCCAGACTAACCTTGACAGGTATAATGGCTTCATAAAGGAGGAGAGCATCTCTAGCACCATGATAGAACTGCAGTCCCACTCTTGAGGAAGACAGGCAGACATCCTGCATAAAGAACTCCTTATAGCAAACATAAGCTCCAACAAGAATGATATTTCCAAAGATAAACTAGTAAAATCGTGAAATCAGGTAGGAAATAATCCGAATATATATAAAAAATACACACAAAATCAATGACTCAAGTAAAGCATTATGAATGGAAAAATAACCAATCAGTCTCCCTTAAAATCAGAACCAGAAGATACAATGTACTTGTGGTGATTAAATATAAAACAGGGCAGTATAGATATATGAAGCAACAAGAGGAACATCCACATGCAGACACAAAATACCCGGTTCAAATGCAAGAAAAGAAAGTAATTCAAAACAAGGTAAGGATATTTTCACTTAAATTTTGATAGAATCGTAAAGCATTTAAGCCTGCATGTGTACAGTACCCTAAAAAAAAAAAGGAAGTTCATCAACAGGGTCTAACTGCAATAATTCTTAATCAATGCACATACAATTTCTCCAACACTACAATGTGCATTAACATTACAGTCATCTAACAGCCAAAATTCAAAAGTTTCAGTTACTTTCTTAATTCATCTTCACTATTATTATGCCTTTTCATCACCAAACTTCTGCTTAAAAAGGAAAGCTGGTCCAATCCTAAACAAGAGAGAACCCGCAGATATTCCAAATTTTTGGAATTTGGAATAGCGAGTTGATAAGCAAAGACAAACTTGGCCGGAGACTTTGTCCTTATCATATCCTATTATGGACTTCCTAGCCTTGTTAGCCTCCTCATTGGTCTTGTACATAGTTGGTGGCAGTGTTGTGGTCTTCCAGGAAATAATTATACAGAAAAGAAAATAAAACTGATCCTGGATTCCAGTTTTCCCCCTAAATGCCTGCACTAATCTCAGGGGCATGTTCATTGAAGTGCCACCACTTTCCCATAGCATAAGGCCTAGCTAAATCTCGCCCAGGAGGTGAGAAGAGTTGACAACAAAGTGGCAGGGGATTGTTCACTAAAGTATGTTCAGCAACCAAGGTTGTTTTTACTTGTAAAGATGTCAATTTTTCTTTAACACTTCAAAAGCTTCTCTGTTCTTTATTTGGAGCCAAACAAAACAAACAAAATGCAGCAATCCTCAGAACTTGAATGGTCTAAAGACTCGGGGAATTTTCACTCAAGATATGCTTGCAGAATCTAGATATAGTCTTTGGAAATTTTGGTTATAAATTAATAGCTTGGAATATTTGTTTAGTTCAAATTCATTCATCTTTGAGAGGTCAAAGGTATTTGATTAATTTGCAGCAGTGATTAGTTTTCCTGGTTATTGGTGATGAGGATTAAGTTCAATTAGTTTTCCTGGTTATTGTTGGTTGTCTCTATGAAAGAATCCAGTCCTTGTCAATCAAGGAATTAATCTTTTCAGTTCAACAGGCACTGTACCCATAATGAATGTTGATTTATCACATAATTTAATTCCTTTCTAAGAAAGATCTAGTAACTTTACAGTAAACATGGTTGTACCAAGCAATCAAGCCAAAAGTGTGGCACTGTACCCATAATGCATGTTGATTTATCACATAATTTAATTCTTTTCTGAGAAAGATCTAGTAACTTTACAGTGCACATGGTTGTACCAAGCAATCAAGCCAAAAGTGTGACACATTATGATCCTAGGTGGATTCAACAGGTTATACCTCTATCTTGGCAAGACCCTAAGAACTCTCTGTCCTACACTTTTTTGAGTAGTTTGACTGTTATACAGATTTAGCTATACTTATCCTTAAGATGCTAGTAGATCACACTTATTATTGTACTAGAACAATTTTTTCCACAAAATTAGTTCAATAGTGGCAGCCAGTTTTCCGCCACAAATTTTATAGTGCAGTCTTGTGGGATGGCTTTGATGAGCTTGGCGCAGCAATCTTAAAAGTATCTACTGAGTCCTCTTAAAATTGAACAAATCTAGTATAAGAACATCAAATGCTCTTGAATGAGATATGGCACCACCAAGTTAATAAATTATGACACTTATGAAACTCATACCAATGACAACCAAGAGAACAAAATTTATTTTGTTCTACGGTGGAACAAAACACAGAACATTCATCATGCCTCAACTCATGCCTTCTCACCAGCAGACCTCTGTGTTCCTAATTATCATCCCAACAGTAAAGAAGAACAGACTTTTTCATACAAGAGTCAAGTGAACTATTCCACACAAGGCAAGCTTGAAATAAGAGATATTAATATAAGGTTATATTCAAGTGAATCATTTTCCATTTTGAGCTAATTAAGATAACGTGTAATTTTTTATTTGTTATCAAACTTATGTAACTTATTAATTCTTATTTTCCCCATTTACTTGGGATGAAAATATATAACAGCAGTAAAAAAATTTTAAAAATAAAAATAAAAAGTTCTGAGCCTTTGTAACAGCAGAAAATAAGAAATACACCAATAGACTAAGCATGGATAACTAAAACCACAGAAAGATGCAAATCTCATGCTTCATGATAACTGCAGAACAGCTTTGACACATAAAAGGAAGAAATTAACATGCATTGTACAAATAGAAACAGATGCTAACTAGCCTTTCTACTGCACATACCTTCAGGGTTCTATGCACTAATTCCATTAATTTTAAAGATGCATCAGAAACCACACACTTCTCAGATGTAAAAAGCAAGTCAACAAGATGATTTGAGGAGTTTTTGCCAGTTTCTTCAGACTTCAATCTGCTAACTACTTTTGCCAAGTCCTGTAAAAAACTTTTATTATCATATCTTGCATACACATTTAAAATGGAAACAAGAATTAATTTTATGGAGAACCATACGTACTGGAGGGATACTGAATCCTGCCCGCAAAAGCATACGTCTGGTCTCTGCTAAAAGCTCTACCTTCTTCCTTGAAGCAAAGTGAACCTCAACATTGTCAGCAAATTCACTTAATCTTTTATCCTTGCCATCAGATGAAAAAATGAACATTAACTCTTCCAAAGCTGCCTCAAAATCAGAAGAAAGTTTCACAACTTTCTGAAAGTCAGCAAGTTTTGAAGCATCATTTGGTACAACCTGAAAACAGAAATCATAGGACAAGTTTATTTTGTGCTCATACATAAAGCTAGACTCAACAGTTTTACCAAAACTATACCTAACAACCACACAGGTAGCAATATCCAAAAATGTGAATGCCGAAACACATATACATACAGACACAAATATATTATATGTATTCTCAGTAATCAGATCCTCTCCAATAATCAAGTCTTACAAGCTAACCATGACAAACTAAGAAGATCCAAATTAAGAAAGGAAAAAAAAGAAAGGAAGTTGTAGGCATCATTGTGTTTCACGTCTGAAATTCATTGGCCCATGTTATTGCTGAGAAATTATACTACTCAACTGAGAATATTGTCCTTGTTAGACTAAGAAACATCTAAATTATATTTAGTCCTTCCTCACTAACATATGCACAAGTTTCAACACTCCGAATTACTGAATCTCTACAAGGAGGTGTCCATGTGATGCATGATGGCAGCAGCCAGGGACCTGCCAAGGGAAAGAAGCCGGAAAGAGGAAGAGAAAATTTTATTCTACGCATATCACAAGGACAACAATGTTATTACAGTTAAATTTGTTTAGGCAGAAGGAGAATTAATTTTGGCAATACTGTAAGCCAAATTAATATGTTGGTACATGATTAGAAGTAATTTTAACATCCAATTTTCTGCATTTTGCAATATGTTTAAATAAATACTATTACAGGAAGCGATTACAATACATCACCCATCCAGATTCCTGGATCAGGGGTATAATTTGATAATACTAAACTCACATCCTTTTGGACATAACTTCAGATGTTCTTGAAAATTCTATATAAAATAAAAGCTTTGACCTTTAGTAAGTTCTGACATAGATTTGTATAGTACTTTTAAGTGCTTCAAAAATAAAATGGTTCCCATAAAACCTAGATAACTCTTTCCAATTTCCTTTGATGGCTATGAATGCACAATTTTAGTACACTGAAGAGAAAACAAATGAGCAAGACTGATAACATTCCACCTCTTTTCTAGAAGGAAATTTAAGGCACACTCCCCCAAAACCCCTATTGCTAAAAGGGTATTGACAAGAATGAAACAAGAATAAACAAATTGCACAAGTAAAGATGGCTGTTCCATATTTAAAGTCAGATCTATAAAACAAATGACTTTATTCAACTTTCTTAAAACAACGACTAACAAATAGGAATACTAGCTTCTGTTCAAATACAGTAGACAATAGGTGTACACAAAGCACAAGTAATGGCACACAAACCTTGGAAAGAAAGTGGGAAATGATCAACTCTGACATCCTTGGCCATGTCAATCTCCCAAAAGAATGCATCCAGGAACCATTTTGATAGCACAAGGATTTGTTAATAAACTCCACAACCTTGATAAGAGAAGAAAAGATAGTCTCACCGTCCAAACTGTTGAGCTGAAAGAGCTAGATGTCAGATACATTTCAGATTAAGAGAATATCCTCATTTTTTCTGTAAAAAGATGTAAAAGATGCACCAATTTAAGAATATTCTATCAGGCATTGATTGACACATTTACTTACCATGGGATTTGCAGATGAAATAACCTGAAGGACTGCCTCAGAGGTTTTGCCCTCGTCTTCACTAATTTCCTTAAAAGATGACACAGTTGCGCTAGACCTTACTACTGGATTAACAACATGCTTAATCACCAAGTCAGCTACTCTTGCAAGCCCATAGTCCAGAATTCCAACTGCCTAGTAGAACAAGAATTAGCATAAAAAATCTCATGCTTGTTGCATTTCTGATTTATTAAATAGTTGACAATGCAAATAGTAATTTAAGTAAATTATCATAGATCCTTTTGTATTTGTTTAGTTTTTCAGTAGAAGATCACCTCCAATCCTTTGATTTAGCTATAGCTTCACATGTAAATAATTTGGAATCATGCAATTGGTTAATCAGGAGTATAGGACGGCAAACAAGAGAATTTTCATGAGATGATTGCTTTCCAAGATAAAAGAATATAAGTCAAACTACAAGCGTACATTCATTGCTTCTAGAACTGTATGAAGTTCAATTCCACCAGCCTCGTTCAAGCTCAGCCAGTACTTCACTAGAATCTTATTACCTTCCTTTTCAAATTGGACAGCACTATCTATGAACCTGATAAGGACTTCTTGTGCCTGAGAAACACGTAACAAAACAAGAAAAAGAACTATCATGGATTAGTACAAGAATCAACCATAAGATTGTAAAGGTAGTATGAACTACCTGTATCCAGAATTGAATGCTTACATTTCAATTTTGTAATGTCAAAAATTGAATCTCAGTTTTGCAATTCTAACATAAACAAATAAATAAACTGCTTAAGTTAAGAGATTCATATGCAAAAACAGATCTGGTCTATGGTACACCACGTTAATAATAGTGATGATGTGGCTACATATGGCTAAAGGTTTTCCTTAATTTTGTATTGGATCAGAAAAGGACTATATTTGGAAGTGGAGAGCTTTACTTGATAGAACAAAAACAGTTTCTATAATCTCCATCCCCCCAGCAGAAAACTTATATACTAATCACCTAAACAGATACCTGCATTCACAAAGCTAGTAAGCAATCTTCTAATGTCTCTGTGAACGGATTTAATGCTCAACAGATTAATCACCTCCAATACTCAAGTGGTTATTTGCAAATTATAAGTAGTAAACACATGAAAAGAACCAAACTCTAAACTTATATAATTGGAAATGGCTATACCTCTTCAAAACACACAGACCACTCATTCCTCAAAAGTTCATATACAGCCAGTTTCTTCTCCTCCTCCTTAACAACTTCATCATGCATTCTTAATGCTGTCTTTAGTTTACTCAGTTCTTCTGATGCCTCTTTAATTTTCCCCTTCCTGATATCCTCCTTCACAAGCCTCAATTTCTCAGACAATTCCAATACTATTCCTAATAATTCCAATAATTCTTTCTTCTCCCTCAGATCTTTCCTCTTTGCAACAATCTCTTGAATAACACCCTTAATTTTGATGTCAGCAGGATTGTCAGAAATCAAGCTAATCAAATCCAAAAGCTGACTAGAGAGATGTTCAGACCTTGAAACAACATCACTACACTGGGAGAAAAGAGAGGAAAATTCCAACTGATGAGAACGCAAGTAATCATGGACTCTTGACTTAATATGGATAGAACGGACTTGTAAACGCTCGATGAGAAGGTGGAGATCAGGAGCAGATAGTGGTGTTGAGGGATCATCAGCCTCCGTTGAGGATAGGAGATCCCGAACATCAATTGATTTAAATAAAACATCCATAGTAACAAAGTACTGATGAAAGTTAGGCAAACAATTAACAATTTGGTTCCTTTACCCTCATATTGTCATGGATACCATGTAATCGACTCAAGGGCGCTCATTGATCACCCCTTAAAATCAACCCAAATTTCAAGAGTTTAAAGATTCAAACCAATAGTGGCCAGTACATCCTCTTCTCTTCAAGAAGAAAATACACAATTAGTGATAGATTCATGCATAGACAAGACAGCCTTCAACAATTTGCTTGTAATCACCTGGAAATTTCCAAACAAGGTGAAAAATTAGAACAAAGAGTCAAAATTCCCAAGCCCCACTAGGATATCAAAAAAATCAAACAAACAAATATTTAAGAGTGCCCATAAACAAAAGATGCAAGACAAACATATATTGCAGAAACCTAACATAAAGTCCAAAAATAAACTAAACCCAAATTTATATCTCCTAACACCGTGGGACTAAATTCCACTGAGATCGAGGTTCTCGAGGAAATACAAATTAATTGTTCAGATTTTAATTGAGAAGCAAGAAATTAGCTAGTCTATTACGCCATCATGCATCAGCGAATTCAGAACTAGATTGCATACCCTAAAACCACTTGGCACTTAACTATCATCCTTTCTGACCCAAACAAACAATTACTGCTTTTCTATACAGCCATAAAAATTCAATGAAAGATTTCATTTTCAATGAATTATGAACTACGCTCTGAATTACATCTCATTGCTGCAGTAGAAAGATTTCTTCCATAGGATGAAAAATTAAAGAAAATGCCTCTCATCTCATATTCTCTTCCGATTCTAATTCTCCTTGCATTTGCACTTAACCCCATAAAATCATCAAAGAAAAGAAGCTGAAACATATAGACTTCAAAAAAACCGCCCACACCCCCCTCCCCCCACCCGAATACTTTATCTCTATCAAAGTAGAACTGAAAACTGCTCCCCCAGAGACAAAAATCTACCTGTACTTTCTATTCGAATAAACTGCTCCAATGACTAAAAATTT
>LVCA01003603.1:0-10226 GCA_004801955.1 Calotropis procera
TTAATTTTTTTTCTTATATAATTTATTTTTTAATTAAGACAAGTAAAAAAGAAAATGAAAATGAAATGAGAAATAATAATAATTTTATTTATTTTATTTTTTGTGTTATGTATTCATGAGATCACCCATGCTTTAACAAATTAAAAGTTCTTATTCAAACCTTCTCAAAAGAAGGAATTCAATTGTGTCATTTTGAAGATATGTACTACTATTAAATTTCCTTCGACTATATATATATATTGCCTTTAAATTTTAAAGTGATATTTGATTTTGAATTAAATGACAGAAAAGTCCTTTATCCTTAAAATTTTTCCTTTCTAAATAAGTTTTTTTTTTTTTGGGATGAAAGGATATAATTGTCTAAATACTTAAAATAACAATAATTCATCTAGTTTATTTTGGATCGCAATAACCTTATTTTCCCCATTGCAGAAATGAGGTTGCATTGCAAAATCTAGGGGCTATACAAATACTACCCAAGATTCTTCAGGGTCAGTAGTTGAGTTGTGAGTAGAAGCCTTTTTGATCCTGTCTTCTTGCATGACTAACAAGCTTCAAATTGCAGCATCTGGTGGTGGGTGCTATTCAACTCTTGTTTGAGTTCCTTAATGCTCAATTTTCCACCTTAGAAAGCCATATCTAGAATCTAAGCACACATGCTAACCTTGACATTTTATCGACGCTTCACAATCTCTCGACCTTCCCTCAGATGAGTTATCCCAAGTCCCAACCATTGTTTTATATGAGGCGGTGAAGTCTCTGCTTTTACTAATGCGAGACTAGGAGAAATCATCCGAGTTGGTAGAGAAGGTGATGGTGCTGCTGGAGAGTATCATTTCATCACATAATTCAAACATTTCCGCTTTATCGTTTGTAAAGAGTATGAAATTCATCTCTCTCTATTCTTCGGCACAGGAATATCAAATGCAGCAACTAAAATATTATTTTAAGATTTCAAATCAGTTTTGGACCACAAGTATCAAAATTACCAAAAGATAAACTTATAAAGCAAAAAGTAAAATTAGAAAAAATATCAGATGCCAAAAATTAAAGATCCTCACATTTATACTTTTCAATATTATCATATCACGTAGGCCAACAAAATATAAGAACTATAATTGGTTAAAGAAACAAACTAGATGTAATAAGGTGCTGTATATTCTTCCTTTTCGCGAAAATGAATCTAAACCTGATCTCATATGTGATTCTGGCTTATTCACAAAGCTTCCTTACCATCTTCAAGCTTCTGGTTATGAACATTAGCTTCCTCTACAGATGCACCCATTCGGTCCTTGGCTGGTGAACAGCTTGAAATGATTTCCTCCATCTCTGTACTACCAGTTGTCTCTGTTTGGGTAATAGATCAACTTCCACTTGTCTTCAACCGTCAATAAAGGTGCACCCATTTTGCCGCTAGTTGATAGGTAATAACAAAGTAGTATGAATCAAAGTAATGACGACGGAAAAGAATATTGCTCCTTAGACCATCTACCTAAGGCGGGAGGACTACATTTTTTTTTTCTTCTAAGATTTGAGAGTTTGACAAGACAAAATCAATTGATTCAATGAACATAAATATATCAAAGAACTTAAACAGAAAGACAAATCAAGTTTCCATGATAGAAGTATTATTAACAGACAAAATTCGTTATTCCCATGCATAAACTGACATTGATAAGAACTATTATCAACTACAAAATAACAACCATTCATTTTGTTAGAAAGCCACAAGCCACACAAAAAATCATAACGAGTATATAGGAATGTTTTCCTTGTCTTTACTTGATAAGTATTGAATAACATGCACCAAATGCATACCTAAAGAAACCCCAATTTGGCAAGTATTTATAATGATCCAGCTTTTAGAAAATCATGATGGCTTAAGGAAAATAGAAAACCATGATAATGGAAGAAAAATAAAGAAGCTAAAGATCTTGTTCAACAATAACCTGATATAGTTGGTTCAAAGAAAAAATTCCATGCTGAATATAATTTTTAGGATTTTGAAAACAGTGAATAATGACAAAAACTGATAACATAGATGCAATAGTAATATTTTAGAATTGAAATATAAGAAATATATAAAACACACTTCCATCTATATTTAACAATTTCCCCTTTTCCGATATGCGGATCAAGCAATATTGGGACATCATAACTGTCGATATGGTGATACCTGCATATCGACAGTTATGAATAAAATGAAGAAATGGTGATACCTACATATCGACAGTTATCGATATGGTGATACCTGCATACCTGTATTTTGAAGAAATGGCCTTCGCAACTCCATCTGGAAGAGATAAATTTCAACCTTTGTCCTTTCTGTATACAAGTCCACAACTTGCCTTTGAATAAAATGAATAGAAGGAATGCAGCGAAAATTGGTGAGTTTATAGGCAACTTTATAAAGATGGATGAGGAAGTGCTGGTCTGCAAAATACAGAAGTTCATCCGTATTCGAGTTATGGTGAATACTAGCCGAAGTCTCAAAATTGGATGTTGGAAATAAATCGTGGGTGTACTTTAAGTACGAAAGGATGCCGGAGTTCTGCTATAATTGTGGATGGGTTGACCATATAGAAAGAGCATGTGCAATGGAAAGACGAACATCATGACAGAGTTGGATGATTTGCAGTGGTATGGATCTTGGATGAGAACCCACTCAATGACATCTCAGAAATCGGTGAAAGGAAACCCTAACCGGCAACTGGAGACAGACAAGCGGCAAAGAGAGCTCAAAGGTCAACTAGAAGGTTCACTCGTACAAGACTTGATAGTTACGGTCTTACTGTTTTTATCTAATTCTCGAGCCTAAAAAAACTTGATATTTGGAGACTGCATGCATGATACTTTTGCGAACAAACCATTCTGAAACATCTCAAACCTAACACATCCACCACAGATCTACTCACGTCATCCGAACTGCTCCCAAAGTAAATCCAATCTAGAGATTACATCTGCTTGGAAGGATAACAATATACTACAAATAGTAGAACCAATTTCCTGCCCAACCCTACCCTTCCTTCCCAAACCAACTTGGCCCATCGACCCACTAATTCTTGAAATAAAAACACTAGACCAAGTCCCATCTACCCCTCTAAATAAATCACCTTCGCATTTGGACCCCCACTCTAGAAATCTGGACCCCTCACCCACATCTACCCCATCACAAGAGCCCACATCTGTTGAAACCACCATTAAACCCTCTCCCTAACCCCCCTTATCCAGCAGATTTAACAAACGACATTTTATCCATCGTGAAGAAACATTCAAAAGAAGTAAACATGCATGGAATGATGACGTTAATGACTGGTTTGCTAATCTTTGTTTACATAAACTAAATCATGAGTTTGTTTTGGAGAGGGAGATTGTTGAAAGTAAAGAGGTGGAGACAGTCATTGCTAAAGAGAAGATTGCATTCGTCCATCGCCAATTTATTCGTATAAAGATGAAAGCTAGAATTAGTGGAACAGATAATTCTCCAATAGGAAATGAGGAAGTTAGCTTTGATAATTTGGTTGGTCTGGATAACAATTCTGAAGCCGAGGTGGCAGGCTTTAACCTGCCCCACCCCCTCCAATGATTGACTTTGTTTGGAACTGCCAAGGGGTTGGCCAACCCAAGGCAGTTTGCATATTGAGAAACTTTATGGTTTCTCATAGGATGGATGTGCTTTTCTTATATGAGATAAAATGCACATATTTGAATAAAGTTACAAGAATTTTGAAGTACTTAAGGTTTCATAAACTAGAATTCGTTCTTGCACGTGAAAGGGCTAGAGGCTTAGTCCTTGGTTGGAAGGATAGTTTGGATATATAGATTCTCCTGGTTACTGATAACCTAATTAACTGTATGATTCAAAATGATCCAGCGGAAACACCTTGGCAATTCACCATTGTGTATGGACCGCCTACTCCCTTACATCGACAAGAATTTTTGGAGAATCTAGTAACAATTGGTCAGGCGTTTAATGTGCCATGGTGCATTATTGGTGACTTCAATATGGTCATACATGCTAGGGATAAAAGAGGTGGCTATTGCCTCATCGTGTGGCAATGAATTGGGTAGAATGGCTGATTTGTTGGGGCTTATCGATCTTGGATACATTGGAAGGACCTATACATGGAATAATAGGCGTGTTAGGTTAGACAATATACAAGAATGCATTGATCGTGGATTCGCTAATGATCTATGGAAACTATGCCATTTTGAAGCAACCATCACCCACCTGACTACTTTAAAATCGGATCACTCCCCACTGCTTCTCCAGATGAATCTACCTTTTAATTCTTCACCCCACCCTTTTTAGTTTGAGAGTATGTGGACTCTAGACCAAGAAGCAAGTTTAGTGATCCAGGAAGCATGGAACCGCTGCCCATCTTTTATCTCTAACATTAAAAACACAAAGCTAACACTACAAGAATGGAACACAAGGTGCTTTGGACATGTGCAAACCAAGATTTTGGAACTGAAGAAGATCAGTCAACAGTTGCAGGAAGGCAAGCAGAGCAATAATAACCTAAATTTAGAATTGGCAGCAAGAAGGGATCTAGATGAGCTATTGGTGAAAGAAGGGGTGATGTGGAAAGACAAAGCAAAGGCCAAATGGAATGAGGTAGGCGAGTCCAACTCACACTTCCTCCACTTGACAACAATTCTACATCAGAGCCACAATAACATCAACAGAATTCTTAGCTCCAGCAATGTGTTGCTCATGGATAGGGGATGAATTGGCGAGGCTTTTGAGGATTATTTCACTAACATGTTCACCTCAGTGAACCATTTTCTCTCTCCTAATTTGCAAGTCCTCATTCCAAAGAGCATTATAGCAACAATTAACTCCAAATTGGACAACATTCCACTACCTGAAGAGATGAGGAGAGCCATGTTTGACATGGGAACCTATAAGAGCCTTGGTCCGAATGGATTGACGGTTACTTTCTTTAAGACTTATTGGGCTACAATAGGGCAAGATGTCATTGTAGAAGTGCAGACCACATTCAAGGAAAGGAGGATCAAATCAGCATTCAATCATACCTTCAATACCCTCATTCCTAAAGTGGGTAATTCCATCAAGGTAGACCAATTCCACCCTATTGCATTATCCAACGTGATATACAAGATTGCCACAAAGATTATATCCAGCAGATTGCGCAACTATTTGGAGGATATTATCTATCCGAGTCAAGCTGCTTTTATGCCCAATAGATCTATACAAGACAATGTGATAATTAATCATGAGATCATGCAGTATTTGGATAGGAAGAGAGACGTCAAAGGTTATATGGCTGTCAAAGTGGACCTAGCCAAGGCCTATGATCGAGTGGAATGGAATATCCTTGGGCAGATTCTAGTGCGGTTTGGCTTCAGTCCTACATTTGTAGAATTAATTACGGAGTGTGTGTCTATTGTATGCTTTTCTATCATTCTAAATAGATCCCCACATGGATACTTTAAAGCTAGTAGGGGGGTGAGACAAGACAATCTCATGTCTTCGGGTCTTTTTGTCATTCTCTAGGACCTCTTTTCAAGGATGATGGCAGCTGAAGAACAACAAGGGAGAATCTTAGGGATTAAGGTGTCAAGAGGTAGTCCACATATTACTCACCTAATGTACGCAGACGACCTAGTTATTTATTGTCAAGCTACGGCAAATGAGGCAAGGGAAGTGGCAAAGATTCCATAAGAGTACTACACAAACACAGTGCAAGAAATAAATTGGGGAAAGTTGGTAGTTCATTTCAGCAATAACCTAACCAGAAATCATAAAAGTCAACTGAGTGCCTTGTTAGGTATGCAAGAATATAACCACTAGGGGAAGTATTTGGGGCACCAATTTTGTCAGTTTAGATCCAGAACAGCAGCCTTTCGGGATGTTCTAAAAGTCTTAAACAAGAAATTAGCTGGGTGGAAGCAGCATTCCCTTTCTATGGCAAGCAGGTTGACACTTATCCGCTCTGTAGCCCTAGCACTACCAATTTACAAGATGCAAGCTTTCATTATTCCTAAGAAGATTCTAGATAATATGGATAAGAGGACGAGGGATTTCTTTTAGGGCTTCCATAATGATCAATCGCACCACCTATATTTGAAAGCATGGAATTCAATGTGTATTCCAAAGTTTGCTAGTGGTTTGGGTATCAGGAGTGCTCACGATACAAATACAGGTTGGTGAATAAGTTGGCTTGGACAATCTGCACGCAATAGGAGAAACCTTGGGTCCAGCTGGTGAGGGCCAAATATATGAGAGGAAGAAGATTACTTGATGCAGAACATACCAAGCAAGTGTCCTCTTGGATCTAGGGAGGAATCAGATCATGTTTGAGTACCCTAAGACATGGTCTCCACTACCAGGTGGGGCAAAATTCACAATCTAGAATCCTTGGCGATCCTTGGATCCCTAAACTCTCGGACTACAGAATCCCACCCAACATTCAGCTACTAGAGCGTCTAACTAAGGTAAGAGACATAATGATGGAGGATGGCCAAAATTAGGACAACCATACGGTTATGAATTCATTCCCTCAACAGATTGCAGACCTAATACTAAAAATTTCTATCTTAGATTTGGAGCAGGATAGGGCTATATGGTGTCCCTCTACGACATGGAAATACACCATTAAGTCTAACATATAGAGTGATCAACAAGGAAGCTATAGAAGTTTATGGTAGAACTGAGATGAAGCATATATGGGATACAATTTGGTTAGCAAATCTGCATGAGAGGCATAGATTACTGTTATGGAAATGGATCAACCATGCAATCCCTACATTGGATAGAATTCAAAACTTCATCCATATTCGAAGGGGCAGTGCTATCTTTGTGGATCTCATTTGGAAACCATTCACCAATTAGCGCCAAAATGCCCTATCACCAGAAGGTTGTGGTGGAATTCCCCTTGGTAGGTTAGACTTGATATGTTTAGTAATATGAACTTTGTAGACTGAGTTATGCTCATCTTTAGGGACAACAATTTGTTCCTATTTCTGCATTGGATAAGGATAAGATGAAAATCTTCTTGGTTGTAGTACTAGAACACGTAGGGAAGGCTAGAAATAAAAAATGGAAGGAATACTTAAATCCAGATTGGGAGGAGTTGGACAAAACCATCAATTTGAATGCCAGGCGTCACTGAGAGCTGGGGTTGCTAGAAAGGTGAAAAGAAAGAAGCTGCAGTTGAACAATTCTTACCAAGAATGGCAAGTCCCGCCAGTAGGAGAACTTAAGATGACCTTTGATGCTGCATTTAAAGAAGGGCACACCAAGTCCGCTTGCATTCCTTGGAACTCAGTGCAAACGATTCCTTTTGTTCCCCACTGGATGATGAAGATATCTGTGTGAGGTTGTACGAATGTAAGTTGAGTTTGTTAGAGTGTATTTTTCTAGGAGTCAGTATCAACCAAACAGGCTTTAAGTCGGCTTTGTGGAAATTATGGCACTATGATTCCTTATTAGTACAATTACTAGAAAACAACATCTTCCAAGTTTTCTTGGACTCGAAGTAGACAATTCAACATGTTCTTGAGAATTGGTCATTGAGGATAGGTGACAAATACCTGGTATGGGTGCTTGGATATGCCAATGTCTTTCAAATCAAACCACAAATTTGTGCTTTCTATATGACCGGTTAAATGTAGGAGATCTTATCCAATGTGGTTAGTGGAAGCAGCAGTTGGTGGAGGTGTATTATTTGAGGAGCGGGATCAAAAATTAATTCTAGCAACTCCCCTCTGTCCAAAAGGAGGACCAGATAAACTTGTATGGCATTACACCCCTTTGTGGAGGTTCATGGTAGCCTCGGTGTATAAAGTGGGTGAAGGCTCGTCGGATTCATAAGGAGATTCCTTCGTCTTCCTCAACCATATTAGCATGGTCCTTAATTTGGCACCAACCTGTGCCACCAAAGATTAAGCTTTTTGACTGGCGTTTATGTCTTACCCTGTGATGAGACCAAAAATAGGTTGGCCGGTGACTCAACAAAAAAGGATGGATAATGCTTGACTTGGATGGATAGTTAGCTTTCTCCCTATCCGTCTGGGAATCTGATCAACGATGGTTGGGGTTACTTCGCTCATTGTCTCATAGGAAAAGTCCTACAAAGAAGCCCAAACAAAGTGTTTGGCTCCATTCAAACCCTCCGATAATAAAGTTAGGAGTGGATCAAAAAGGGTGTAAGAGGAGAAGATCTTAATCTTACTGTCTTCTTACACTGGAAAATTAGGATTTGACACACAAACTAGTTATGAACAAACCCTAGAAAAATAGACAGGACAGAGAGTAAATGCTTAGAATATTAGCTTAAGATGATGAAGAGTTGATTATTTGTGTGGATATGAAAGACCTCTTATTTATAGGGGATTACACTTATCTGGCAGTACAAAAGTGGTCCTTGCTCGTGCCACCTATGAAGTTGGGGTTAGTTCGACCTTTTTAGGAGCATTTAATTCTTATCTGATGTGGCGTAGAGTAACGATACCTCTGCGCTGTGGTCAGGGGCCAATGCATGCAAAGGGGAAGGTTGTGTGTGCTTTTTGGCTGCCGCTCTGCCAGTCAAAATGGTACTTCTCTTGCGGATTTCTTGTTGCGGGGCTCGAGGGTTGGAAATCGAGCTCCCAAGGCTAAAGGAATCTCACACCTCGTCTGTAGTGGCACGTCGCACCTTACCCGACCCAATCCTCAAATGGCACAGGACCTCTGGGGGACTTGGCCTATTGACCTAGTCTCCCTGTCCACCTGGCAATTCGTAGGTTGACTCGTCGTGTTAACCTACCACCTATATTTATATCTCTTCACCTTGTAAGGACAATTTATTACGCAGATGCTTGGTGGAATCTGTGGTTTGCTCCTGATGTGGATATGAGATTGAGACTTCTCGTCATGTGTTCTTCTAATGTCCCGTTGCATAGTTCGTTTGGGATGTCTCTGGTCTATCTCAGTTGGTTATCTATACTGCGACAAATTCATGGCGGGACTATCTGCTTATGCTGAATGGACATGAGAATGCAGATAATGGTCTAACAACAAAAATTTGCATGATTCTTTGGGCAATGCGAAATGCTAGAAATGAGTTTATTTTCCAAGATTTAGATACACCAACTCTCATTGTAATCCAGAATGGTTTAGCTTTGTTGAATGACTTGTGCTTAAGTTCTAAGGATGATGTGGTAGGGTTATGGCTTCAGCCAATAGTGCACAGACGATGAATTCCTCTTCCTATGGGCTGGATGAAACTAAATGTGGACACTGCTTTTGAAGAGGAGAAGGCAGAGTATGGTCTTTTGCTGCGAGATAAGGTAGGGTCTCTCAAGTTGGCTGGAGTTGAGCATCGTTGATTATGTCCACAATAGGGTCTCTCAAATTAGCTGGAACTGGGGCATTGTTTATTATGTCCTTTGTAGGATCTCTTAAGTTGGCTGGAGTTGGAGCATTGTTGGATTTGTCCTCGGTGGTGTAGGCAGAGTTAATAGGCATGTGGCGTAGTTTTGAGCAGATGGTGGTGGTGGTTAGAGTACGGGAAAGAGTTTGGTGTATAGAGGCATTGAAATATGTTAACGGCTTTGATTGACCGAGGACTGAAAAATACTTATCTTCTTTCGATAAATTTTTGGTACACATAGAAATGACTTTTGACACGAAATACAATTGGAGATTTATGGCGGCAAAGTGTGGAGAACGAAAAACAATAGCTTGGTGGTATATATTTTGTTATTTCTATGTATTTTGTTGTTAATAAATAAATGACTTTGCTTACGATTTTTCTTTATCCGGTAAGTACTTTGGGCCCAACTAAATGTCTCACAAACTCTCAGTCCATAGTCCATGGGGTTGCTGGAATTTTACTTAGTGGGTTTAAAATTAAGTCATCGATTGGGCTTTAAACAAAATCCATTATTCAATTTGAGCGGCCGAAGAATGCTAAAAAACCCTCCGCTGTCTGTCTTCTCTACAAAAACCCTAAGCCCATACTGCTAAAAACCCTAATTTCCAAAATCTTTTCTTCTCCTCTCGCGTATATAAGTAAACTCTTTCGCAGCTCTGATCGTGAAGATTTCTACTCCCTTTAGTTCACAATGTAATTGGAATGTTTTCATTGACGGATTTCTTTTCGTGTGTTTTTTTCCTTCTTTTCTTATCTTATGATGATCTTCTGGTGCCGATGATGATGCTTTGAAGGCTTGTTTCTCAAAACATTCGCAGTGGCCGCCTAAGAGCTTTCGCCTTC
>LVCA01003628.1:0-14414 GCA_004801955.1 Calotropis procera
AAATATAATTTAAATATTATTTAAATTAATCTAAATAAAATTTTATTACCTACAATATTTTAAAAGAATTTTTCTCATAGAAAATTGTTATTGCCATGACAAAATATTTACCCCTGACAAATGTCTACACAGTGAAAAAAAGGACCCGCAGGTTCCCATTTTCATTATCCCATTCCTCCATAGCTGATCTGCCGCGGTAGACTGCAGAAAGAAGGAAGAAGAGATAATGATTCTGTCGGGCACAGGGACGCCATGGCTGAGGATGAGGATATTCCCGCTGCAAGACATAGTCATGGCTGCTCCTCTGCGGCCTTCTTACCCGCTTCATCATCGTAATTACTGTGCTACTTATAGTCGTGGAAGCTACAGATTAGGTCATGGTAGAAGAACCTTCTCCATATCTGCTACAGCACTGTCAGCCGCGAGCACCGATGTTCGGGTGCGTTTCGCTCCCTCTCCTACTGGTAATCTTCACGTCGGAGGAGCTCGAACTGCTCTTTTTAACTATCTCTATGCAAGGTCTAGAGGCGGCAAGTTTGTTCTCCGGATTGAAGATACTGACTTAGAAAGGTCCTCTAAGGAATCCGAGGAAGCTCTATTACGAGATCTTTCTTGGCTTGGCCTTAACTGGGACGAAGGTTGGTGATCCCTTTCTTCCTTTTTTCTTTTCCTCCAATAAACAATTGAGGAAGTCTGTAGTTTCTTTATTTATCCCCTCTTTTGCTAATATTGTATTTGGGCGTAAATTTTTTGGCGCAAAACATTATTCCGCAACACTTTTACATTCAAAAGATTACTGATGAAATCATGTCAGTACTTGACCTAATCGACGCTCTGGATTGATGTCATTTTGGGAATGCAGGTCCTGGCGTTGGTGGAAACTTTGGCCCCTATTGGCAGTCCGAAAGAAATTCTCTCTACAAGCAATGTGCTGACAAACTTCTGGGATCTGGCCATGCTTATCTTTGCTTTTGCTCTAACGAGGTATATTTCCAAATTTTTTATTTTTTTCTGTCGTATTGACGCAACATAAAGTTTTAACCTACACTTAGTTTAGTTTTGATCATGTCAAGTTTTTGTAATAATGTATATGGACCATATTAATCCGTATAATAATAGTTTCATCCCCAACTTGATTATATAGTCATAATACTTAACTAGAATTTTAAAAAATAATTTAAACAATATTGTTTCGTTAAATTTTATTAAATAATATTTATTCCAAGGCTATAAAGTATTATAGTGAAAAAGAAGAAAATTCATGTAATTTTTTTATTTAGTGGTTAATTTTTGCTGGTTTGTGGATTAAAATTGAGTTACGAGCTTCACCATTTACAAATGAACCTGATTAAACTTGAACGATACATGGAAAATAACCCGAGTTGTGTAGTCATATAAATCTCTTCTTTAAGATAGCTAGGCAAAAAGGTAACCTTAACATCCATTCGACTTAACGGTTAACCATTAGAAAATGCATTAGCTAAGATAAGCTGCACAATTGTCATCTTTACCATTGGAAAAATATATGTATAGTTACTAAAATAATAATGGTTCATGGCCATAATCTCTAGAAATCATGGCAATAATCCATATAAATCAGAGCCATATTCCTTGATTGCTAGATGACTGTTGTTCTACTTAGGATGATGCATACTTCAGAAGGATATGCTCTCTTTTTTCCATTTTTATTTTTTTCCTGGAGAAGTTTCTTTAAGTATTAATACTTGCTAAGTTTCCAATAGTCCCTACAACAGTGGACAAAATTCAAACTTCAGCTCATTGTAAGTTAAAAGGGTTAAATGTACGACATACCATAAAATCTTTATGTTCTTGGTTTTGTTTTACTTGCCGATGTGAATAGTATTCTAGAATCATAAAAGACTCCACTCATTTTACATTAATTTTCTAATTTGTTGTGCAGTTTTACTGAGGGAAATTGTTTGGATCATTCTTTCCACTTATTTTCAAACTGAAGGTGACTATATGCTTAAATCACTTCTCAGTGGTTTATTTGTATTTTTCAAACATTATCAGGAACTGGACAAAATGAAAGAGATTGCAAGGTTGAAGCAGTTGCCTCCAGTATACACAGGAAAGTGGGCCAATGCCACTGAAAAAGAAGTTGAGGAAGAGCTTGCCAAGGGGACCCCATATACATATAGATTTCGAGTGCCTAAAGAAGGGTCGTTAAAAATTAATGATCTTATCCGCGGAGAGGTGAGTGATTCCACTTCTCTTCTATTAGTATTTTATTCTTTTAATTGTCTCTTTTTGTCTGATTGAAAACTTGTTAGGTATTGGCATAATTTATCCATTAATTCTTGGACATAGTTTTTCAAGAGGAATGGGAAGAAGAATATAATTTCATGTCCCCTTATAGGGATTATACATGCTTTAAGTAAAAGTGGAGTCCTTCATTACAAACTGGTAATAAATTGGTTGGCGATGGCGTTGAATTATTGTTGCATAATAAATACCTTCTCTTGTATAATATGTTTGGTTGTGTGAAAAGATGGAGGGGAAATAGGATGGGAAGTTGATATGGATATAACTGATTATTTATTTAATTTGGCTGCAAAGAGATATGAAGAGGTAGAAAGTTAGGAGGGCTTAATCTCCTCTCCCTCATAGCATTTTTCCCCTCTTAAGTTTGATGGATTGGGAGGAAGAAAAGAGTTACTCGTGACAAAATTAACCTCACTTGTGGTATTAATAATTTGATAAGAATGAAGGATAAAAGAGTAGGATATCCATACTTATCTTGGCTCATGCCTCTCCCTTCACTTAGTCCCTTCGTACCTAAACAAAAGAAGGTAAAATTAGTAGTTCCACTTGGTGAAGTCTTTGTATCCTCCTACCCCTAAAATCAACAAACATAGTGAGTGTTCTTTTTGGTATCTGGTTGAGTTAATTAGAGATATTTTCAACTCAAAAACTGACTGACCACAATCAATTGAGTCCACTAACAAGAATGCTTGGGTGGAGGATGGACTGGTAGAGGTACAGCAATGCTGATAACCTAATACAGCTAGTTGGTGAACTGGAAGGAAAATGGATGGGGCTCGAATACTACAGTGAAAGATTGGGTTCATGAATGTTCATAACTAGTAAGACTTCTGATGATGACTGGCTTCATGCTTATATAAGAGAGCTATTATGTGGTTGTGAAGCTTTCTGCTTCAAGAAATTATGAGAATGTTGTATATTGTTTCTAGGTTGGAGATCTATTATGATCTTTATTAATCTGTAAAATTAAAATGGTTATGTTGTGCTTCTAGTTATCCAATGTTTAGATTAGTGAAAATTCTTGGTTGCTAATTTTGTGTGATAGTGCAATGAAGGTTACTTGGAACTTGGACACACTGGGAGATTTTGTGATTATGAGAAGCAATGGGCAACCTGTTTACAATTTTTGTGTGACTGTTGATGATGCTTCGATGGCAATTTCACATGTTATAAGGTTAGTGATGAGCTTATGGAAGCCTGCCATGATGAGAATCTCTACTAGATCAATTAATTTCTATTATACAGTTGATTGCTCCTTTATATGCTTGTTTTATGGGCCATGCATTAATAAGAAATTTCATTGCAGAGCAGAAGAGCATTTACCCAATACTCTAAGACAGGCATTGATATATAAGGTATGTCAACCTGAATTGGAATAGAACCTTCCAAGCTTATTTTTGACGTTCTGGAAAATTTTTCTTGCTGTTTTGCAGGCTTTAGGGTTCCCAATGCCTTATTTTGCACATGTTTCTTTAATTCTTGCTTCTGATAGGAGCAAACTCTCAAAGCGGCACGGTGCAACCTCTGTTGGCCAGGTAGTTAACCGTGGTGCCATGTTATATCCTTCTTGTTAAAGATCTTGGAGCTGCTTTTGTTTTCAAGCTTTATGAATTGCTGCTTCAGTGAGTATACGTCCACTGTTCACTTAAATAAGGTCAAGGAGTCAAATCTAGATATGAACGAAAACATTGCATAAACACTTAAACTTTGTACTCATCCTCTTATAATTCACAAAAGCCTCTAAACTGCTAAGCATTCCATTGCACCGTATGGAGTCTTCATTAACCTCCAATCTCCAACTATTTTCATCAATGATCTCTGTTATTTTTTCAACCTCCGTTTTCTTCTCACTCTTTCTCCCTTTTTCTCTTATCTCTGTACTGTTTCCCTTTACTTTCTCTCCACACCTCTCTTACAGACGCCATTTTTTTTGCTGTCTTGATCAAGTTTGGCTTCAGAAAAATTCATCTATCAGCCTCCTCTTCTTCCTCTGTGTGGACATATATGGCTTCTCACCAAAATGTTGATTTTGATTGCAATGCCATGTCTTCTGCCTGTGGGCATCAATGGCTGCTCAGAGAAATTGATTGGGGTGATAGTTGGTGACTAGATTTCTTTTATGTGTTTCTGGAATTGCTTGGTAGTTAAATTGAAGGAAAAATTGATTGAGTCAAGCTTAATAACTAGAGAACTGGATGGATGGTGTTGCATTAATTTTTCATCAGTTGGTGCGAAGGGGATATGGTTGAAGCTGCTCTGAACGGATGCTATAACAATGATGATAATTGATATTGAATGAGAAACAATTGTAGTGTAGTAATTTCCTACAAACTATGTGGGTTTTCAAGAATGCCTATACTATCCAAACCAATTATGTTTGAGCAGTTTTTGGGCTCACAAAGCTGCATATACTTTTCAACGCATAAGTTTCTTTCCAAGCCCAAAAATTCAAACTTAATTATTTTGCCTAGTAGAGGCAGCTTTTAAAACAAATTCTTGAAAACCCACATAATGGTAGGAAATTTATGACACTCCTCAGAACATGTAAATTAATGGCTTATGCAACGGGGTTCATGTCTTATCTTTCTTCCCAGTTCTCAATTTTATATTCCCTTTTGGTCTTCCTCTTTTTTGACTGGTTGGTTAACATTGGTGCTCTTTACTTTTTATGTGACAGTTCCGGGAGATGGGATATCTGCCTCAAGCAATGGTAAATTATCTTGCGCTGTTGGGTTGGGGTGATGGCACTGAAAATGAATTTTTCACCCTCGAACAACTAGGTTAGTCAGCTTCCTTAACTAAGGGCTCCTTTTTTTTCCCTACCTGTAATCCATTTAGAGCTCTTAAAGAGAAGGTAAACTTATCATTCTTATGGTATGTCCCTGTCAAACAGTGTACATCGATATTGTTCTCCTAGTCTCTTTTTCTTATTCAGAGTTTGCTTATGCATATCAAGAGAAAAGAGGGGAAAAACTAGTTTATCTGTTGAGTGTAAATGCTTCTCATTCTTTTGCAGTTGAAAAGTTCACAATTGAGCGTGTTAACAAGAGTGGAGCTATATTTGACACTACTAAGCTCAGGTAATTGTGTTACAATTGGGCTACTATGTTGGTTCAAGACCCATTATTGCAAATGTCGTATGCTAATAATATTCTTGTGCTAGCATTGCATGACCAACTTTTTGGTTCTTATTGCTTTAAGGTATTTACTTTTGGATGTATCTTTGGAATGCTAGGTGGATGAATGGTCAGCATTTGAGGTCCCTACCATTGATGGAACTTACAGAACTTATTGGGCAGCGTTGGAAGAGCTGTGGTATCCTGACAAAACCGGAGGGACCCTTTGTTGAAGTAAGAGCTTTTATTTATCTTGCTACATTCCCTATTCTCTACACTGAACTAACAATTTTATTAATTGTATTTGAAGGTCAGAACCTGTGCTCTTTGTATCTTACTAATCCTGTAGAAGTTATCTGATCCCATGCTTTTCTAGGTTCCTGATCTGATTAAACTATGTTTTCTCCATGTATATTTTTACTATAGGACTTGCCTTTGAAATTCTTGATGTATATGATCAAAATGCATATTTGTTGCAGGAGGCTGTACAACTCCTTAAGGATGGCATTGACTTGATAACAGATGCAGACAAAGCTCTTATTAACTTGCTATCCTATCCCGTATATGCAACTTTGACGAGGTAATTGTTAAATCATATATAAATGAGATGAGGCTTTTTTTCTTTAGTAGTTTGAAACGTAAATTTATCTTGAGTTCTTATATGAAAATAAAATTGAATACAATGCTCTCTCTTTGTTGCATGTTTAGTCTATGATATGTACAACAAATAATCTGTACTGAATTCTACTAAATGGCTTGAATGAAGTTGTAGGCTTTTCCTATGCCTGGATTACAGTTGCAGGCTGGATTAGTTAAGAAAAGGCTTTCAGAGCTGTTTTGATAAATCTTTTCTGGCAGCGCATTGGGGGCTCACTTGGACTGCTGAAAAACTACATAAATATTCATTGTTTGTCCTAACATCAGCCTCTGGTTTAATTTAACCACAGAGTTTCTACATTATTTTCCTTTGTTTGGGCGGCAGTCTGTGACTGCATCCTGGTTGCAATCATCCAACCTAGTCTGTAAACTGCAGATGGGTATGGGGAAGGGAGGGAAAGAAATTAAATCAGGAGTAACCTGGAGGAAGTGGAGCTGGACAGTGAAAAGAAATTAAACTGTGTTGCCAGAGTGGTTCTTGCTAGGAAACTTGGCATCTGCTAGGTAGCAGTGCTGCAGAGAGAGTTGGGGGAGAGGGTGGGAGAAGCGTGACCCTGGTAGTATCCTTAATATTAAAAGAGAGAAAGATGTAGCAGAAGTGAAGTAGCAGTAACGGTTGGGTCGGAAAGAGTGAGGAAGAGGGATGGGCCTGTACAGTGGCTACGGGACAGTAGTAAGATTGTGGCCAGGCAGAAGATAGATGACTGAGAAAGAGAGGTGTGAGTGGAGAAAGCCTGTTGGGAGGTCGAGGTAGGTACTGGTAACTCTGCTGCTGCACAAAATACCTCAAAGAGAGACTTAAGGCAATATATTATGGAAAAGAGATCCTTTGTTGTGTAGTTTCAGTTTTGAGAACAGGTTATTTTGAGATTTATGGCCTGAAAATAATTTTGAATCTTCTGAAAATAATGATTTCTCTTGGGAATGAATTTTGGAGTCTAAGCCAAAAAGTAAAAGAATAAAAAGAATCCTTGTTTTAGATGTCTATTTACACAAATTTCACTCATGAAAGATCTGAAAATTTACCACTCTAAAAATAAAGAAATTGGTGAAACAAGAGTATCTTGGTAAGCAAGTATACGTGGAGTTAATTATTAGAAAAAAGAAAAAAAAAATGTGATACATGGAGTTGACACTTCACCCTTTATGGAGTCAAAGGGAAGGATTGCCAAAACTGAAGGACAAAGAAAAAAGAAAAAGAGAAGGGAAGAAGTGTATTCTTTGAGACACAGGGTTCAAACTCAAGAGTTGTGTTGAAATGAATTCCAGTCAAATAAAAGGGTATGTGGATTAACTTAGAGTGGTAGTAATATATGGTTAATAGCACACAGACATGATTTGCATGCTAATTGGTGATCACGGTACCAACATGCTCTTCTCTGCTTGTCAGCTTTAAGATGTTGCAGAAATATTGATATTTCCTCTCTCTTACCCCATATTAACACATGTGTGCATATACTTGTTGATCGTTGGAACATAAGAGTACTTATATTCCCTTTTGGCATCTACAGTCCTGAGTGTAAACCTATCTTGGAGGATAGGCTCTCTGAAGTTGCAGCTAGCTTGCTGGCTGCATATGACAGTGGTGAACTCCTTGGTGCACTGGAAGAAGGCCAAAGTGGCTGGCAAAAGTGGGTAAAGAGCTTTGGTAAATTGATCAAACGCAAGGTTTGTTATTACTTATATAACTACACAAGTGAACTTCAAAAGGTCATTACAATCTTCCTATCCCGCAGGTTAAATTCTAAATGTATTTGTTGCTTGTGATAGGGGAAATCTCTATTCATGCCGCTGAGGCTGTTACTGACCGGAAAGCTTCATGGGCCTGACATGGGGTTGTCTGTACTTTTACTTTACAAAGCTGGAAAGTTGAGAGTTGTAGCACCTGAAGCTGAGTTTGTGACTCTAAATCGAAGATTTGAATTGCTGAGAGATGTTGACTGGACATCTATTGAAAAGAATCAGCAGGTTTTGGAGTCTGCTGTCGATGTGAATTAGTGGTTACTGATTCTTTTATTGGAGTGTTTTTGTTTTCTCTTTTTGGGTGAACCATCTAATTGTTGATTTTTATCAAATTTTGGCTCTGTACCTCAATTTACTGTAATTTTTGTAGTGAGCGCTGATACTGGCCTTAGCCTATTTTATGTTGTTATTGAGCAGCCGTAGGAATTTTCATTTTTGAGATGACATGTTCTTCTCTCCCGATATCATTTTACTCCTTTTTTTCTTTTTTTTTATTTTTATTTTTTCTCTTTTGTAATACAAAATAATTAATATATTTCTATTTTTTTTCCCCAATATTTTATAAATAGTTTTATTGGAAAACAAATTTTTTTAATCTGTGTTTTTGTTTTAAATATTTATATATATATTTTTTTGTTAAAAGAGTATGATGTATTGTCAAAAAAAATAATACATTTTTAAGACTAAAGTTCACAAAATACTCCTTTGAATTGTTCACAGGAGGCTGGCGGTCTGAAAACTGTATTGGAAAATTACAACTTACTCGCCAATACGGCTTTTTATTCTAAGCATGGTACAAAAACACTGGTCCAACAGTACTTCCCAGAGCTAGGACCAAGGAGTGCTACTATATTTATTTCTACATTAGAGAGGTGAGAGGACGTGCAACGTTTTTTATAAAGCCACTATAACTTTTCCTCTTCATCTTCTGGTGGTCATCATCGCTCTCCCGGCGCAATTCCGGCGAGATTCCGACATCTGCTCCTTCCTTCCTCTTCCGTCAGTTGGTCGCTGATAATTCTCATCATTCTTAAAAGCGCAAGGATATGGTTGGGATTATAAGGCCCATTGCTCTCTAATGTGTTTGCTTTTATTCTGTATTAAAATGGGAATCAACAACAGAGAAGATACCTTTGTGAAAATGGATTTGCATTTCCCAGCAGCTTTATTCCTTTGATTTGATCATGTCTGCTTCACCTTCTTCCCAAACCCTAGGGGGTCCTTCCCGCTGTGGTTGGGTGCTCGGACCTTCCCTCGATAAGATCATCAAGAATGCCACGTGGAGAAAACATTCGCAGCTCGTTTCCGCCTGCAGGTCCGCTCTCGACAAGCTCAATACCCTCACCGACTCCTCCGACCCTGATCCCCTTACCTGCAAACCTCTCTATGGCATCTCTTCTTTCAACGACGCCCATTTCGTCCTTCAGCCAATCCTTATGGCCCTCGATTCTGGTGCACCTAAGGTTGTCGAGCCTGCGCTTGATTGCGCTTTCAAACTCTTTTCTTTCGGCCTTATCCACTGTGAGGTTGAGATCGAACGCACTTCTAATGAAAGCTCTGCCATCTTCCACCTTATTGATTCTGCCTGCAAGTGCACTGCATTGGCCGAAGAAGCCATCGAGCTCGCCGTGCTTAGGCTTCTCCTTTCTGCCGTTCGATCTCCCTACGTTCATCTGAGGGGCGATTGCCTTGTGCACATTGTTAAGTCCTGCTACAACGTTTACCTGGGTGGTTCAACTGGCACCAATCAGATCTGTGCTAAGTCTGTTCTTGCTCAGATGATGATCATTGTTTTCTCTCGGGTTGAGGGTAATTCCTTGAAGGTTCCCTTTAAGACCGTATCTGTAGCTGAACTCTTGGAGTTCACCGATAGAAATTTAAATGAAGGGAATTCCATACATTTCGCACAAAATTTCACTAACGAGGTCGTTCAAATCAAAGAAGTAATTTCTACCGGGGCTCTGCAAAATGGTGAGGGGAATGCTGAATCTACTGTAGGGGAATCCGAACTTGGTCTTAATAGTTACACTAAGATTGTGGAGGATGGTTTTGCTCTTTACAAGAATCTTTGCAAGTTATCCATGAAATTCTCGTCCCAAGATCGCCAAGATGACCAGATTCTTTTGAGAGGCAAAATACTATCACTGGAGCTTCTTAAGGTCATTATGTACAATGCTGGTCCCATATGGGGCACAAATGAGAGGCAAGTATCCTTCCTTATCATGCTGAAATGCTCCTAATTCTCTCTCTTTCCCTTGCTGTTTCTTATGTGTTAAATTTTTAAGCCTTTGATGCAATTAAAATTGTCAGCTTGATGAACTCCGACGTATCCCTAAGATGCCTATTTAACAATTTCTTTCTTTGCCATATGCATATTTTATACTCATCACTTTCCCAACTTAATATTTATCACTCCCTATTTATGTCTACTCTTTGTGTTGGAACTGTGTAATTTGCCTTGTAGTTTTTAAGTTTTGACGGGTCTTTTAACAGCTACAACTAAAATGAGTCATTTTGAAACTAGTGGTATATTCAGTTTTGCCATTTATTTCAAACCGTGCCTTTCGAACGTTTCTCTGAATTAACCAGTAGATAGGGAACATACTTGTCAATTAATAGTCTAGAACAATTTGTTTCCAACTTTTCTTGTGCTAGTCAGTTTATGTTTATGTTAGGACTATGGCAGCATTTTGTCACTTAGTTTGTTTTTTATAGAGAAATTACATTTAGATTTTGGATGGAAATAGAAATTGAAATTGAAATATTCTTAAAGTTTGAACATGTAAATTCAAAATTTTGTAGTTTAACATTAAATATATAATTAATATATATGAAAATTTACTTTTTAAAATAAGAGAAAAAGTTGATCAAACTTAAAAAAAACTCACCTTTTTTGGTAAAAAAAAAAGGAAGAAAAAGAAAAAAAAAAGTGTCCAAATGGACCCTTACTGTCCAATTTACTCCTTATTGAATTACTTTTTCAGTGGAACTCGTTGAATTGCTCTTCGACCTGGTTGATATATTTGTTTGAAGTGACTACATTAGTACTCTCCTTTTTCTAACTGTGCAATCTCATTGGTAGAAAATATCTAATAGAATTCTTGGTAACTCCAATGCAATGGGAGCATCTCCCTGCGATACAGCCTTAGGCTTAGCTTTGTTGTTACACTGAGTAAATAACAAGTTTAGTTCTTGTTTGAGATCTCCATTAGCAGTCCAACCTTTATCAGATTAAACCACGAGTTGACTATAGAAAATGATGAATGCCATCAACCTTTTGCATTTTGTAGGTTGAATTGAGGAAATGGATTACTCTCTCAAGAAAACCAATTTGCTAATTGCAAATAAATATGGTTGTGAAGCTTTTTCTTGATATATTTTTCTCCAAATTCAGAGGCTATTAATAGGTGAACTAAAGTTGTGCTGGTTGTCATGATTGCACCTTTGAATGTCAAATAACCAATTATAAATTACCACCTACTCTCTAAAAGCTTAAACATATACTTAACAACCAAATGCTAGATTGATTCAGAGGGAATTCCAGTGACATTTAACTGATTCCTTCATGGTGGTGTGCTTCTTGCTTTCCCCTTAGGTAATATGTGATGTTTCATTCATCTATATGGCATTAAGGTTATGTAAAATGATAAAGTGGAGAATGTTGATATTTCTAATGATGGAATTTTGTTGTTTACTTTTTTTTAGGAAAAATTTGTCATCTTGGTTGGGGAGAAACTAGATCTGCCCTCACTTTCTTATGTCTATGTGAAATACTCATTTATTGTACTAATAGATGTGCTTTATCTTTATGCTAAACATTTGCCTTTTCTTTTAAGCTGATCTTGGGCTTTTGCTCTTATTGCAGATTCCTTAATGCTATCAAGCAGTATTTATGCTTATCATTGTTGAAGAACAGTGCTCTGTCTGTTATGACCATTTTTCAACTTCTTTGTTCCATATTTCAAAGTTTATTATTAAAATTTAGATCTGGGTTGAAATCAGAAATAGGAATTTTCTTTCCTATGCTAATCCTTCGTGTATTGGAGAATGTGCTTCAACCTAGTTTCTTACAGAAGATGACTATCCTGAGTTTGCTGGAGAAGATCTCTCAAGACTCCCAGTTGATTGTTGATATATTTGTCAACTATGATTGTGATGTGGATGCCCCAAATATTTTTGAAAGGTATGTAGGAGGATTATCTATGTATTCTTATTTGTTTCTAAATGATTTGAGAAATGCTATGATTATGAAAATCCTCATATGTGTAGAATATCAATTGGTTAGATTTAATGCTTTTTGGTTAAAGACTTACACTTTCTCTTCCTTACTTTTCAATACTCCTTCATTTTTTTGATGAACTTTCTTAAAAACAATTAAATTTATGCTGTATTTTTAAGTAATTGAACTTGAATTTGATGAGATAATTCCGAGTAAAGTGTCCTTGTTTGGACAAGAAGTAAAAACGAGTTACTCCTTGTTGGGAGTACATGAAGTTGAGTAAGGAAGCCTATAATTGTAGGTTTGTGGCCAAACATTTTTCTCTGAAATGTTTTTTTCTTTTAACTGCACCTTTGCTGTCAATGAGTTTTCTGGTCTAGCAGTGTTGTAAAGGGGTCGTGTTGGACCCATTCACATTCATAACATAAAACATCCCACCCCCGCCCCCAAAAAATATTAAAAAAAAATTCCATAAATAAAACACAAGTTTCAAGAAACCATTCTGATCAAAATTTCTACCATTATGTCCCTATAAAACCTATTATATTCTAGTTATCATTTTCAGTTGCTATCCAATTACCCCCCTTATTTTCATTTTTTCCTCATTGTTTCTTTGGAGGAAGAAGAGGGTGGGGCATGGGGAGTTGTAATTGTGCTATTCTAACTTCTAGGACTTAAGTATCAATCACTAGAAGTACCTTGTAACAGGCACAACCTACTAAAATGGGCTTTCAGGCTTCTGTTCTTGAGGTTTAAAGATCCTTGCAACTATTTGTTATGTTTGTCAATTTCATACATAGTATGTGAGTTCTCCATCCTCAAGCACGGGTACTGATGCATATCTTGATGTGCTACTTACCATTGTTTGTTTTTCCTTGTGCTACTTTAATTGTTCCAATTCTTCCATTTCTGATTTAATAACTATATTAAGCAATTTTAATTCCTTCAGATGCTTGCAGGACTGTCAATGGCCTTCTAAAAACAGCTTTAGGTCCACCTGCTGGTTCCACTACTAATTTGTCTCCCATCCAAGACATTACATTCCGGCTTGAATCTGTTAAATGCCTTGTTAGGATAATCAAGTCAATGGGACTATGGATGGACCAACAGATGAAAGTGGGAGAATCAACTGTGATCAACTCAGATATCGATAATTTGACAGAAAGTCTGGTAAGCTTTGGTGAAGAAGGAAATACTGCTGAATATGAGCTTCATGCAGAAGTGAATTTTGAGTTCTCAGATACAGCTACCCTGGAGCAGCGTCGAGCTCATAAATTGGAAATTCAGGTTAGCTAACATTTTGGTTGAAGTTTGTTATGCAATTTTTTGCTTTGTACTTTATTCTGTAGTCCTTTTCATTTTTTTCCTTTTCCTACAGCCTAGCACATGACTGATTGTTTTGGAGGAAAGGCTTCCATGACTTCTATGTGCCTAATTCTTTGTCATGTTCTATGGCTGTTTTATCCTCCCCCACAATCCCAAAAATGTATTCCTGGACTGATAACATGAGGTAATTATATGCAGAAAGGAGTTTCACTATTTAACAGAAAACCTTCCAAGGGGATTGATTTCTTAATCAGTACACAAAAAGTGGGTAGCTCACCAGAATCAGTGGCTGCTTTTCTGAAGAATACTTCTGGATTAAATGAAATCATGATTGGTGACTACTTGGGTGAAAGAGAGGAATTTCCTTTGAAAGTTATGCATGCTTATGTAGATTCTTTTAGCTTTGAAGGAATGGACTTTGGTCAAGCCATCAGATTTTTCCTAAGGGGATTTCGGTTGCCTGGAGAAGCACAAAAGATTGACAGGATCATGGAAAAATTTGCTGAGCGTTACTGCAAATGCAATCCAAATTCATTTACAAGTGCAGATACAGCTTATGTCCTTGCTTACTCTGTCATAATGCTCAATACTGACGCACACAATAGCATGGTAAAGGATAAGGTGAGTTTACATGCTTATTTTTGTGCCACTAAAATGTGATGTCAGATTTTTCTTTCCTGTTTCGTGAGTATCATATGAATAATTATTGCAAAATGAGATTGAAGGAACATATACTAGTATCATATGAATAATTTGCTGTTTGTCTTTTATGTAAGTAGTTTTAGTTGTTGTGGGTTTCTTTTTTTTATTTTTATTTTTATGTTTTTAAATTTTATTTTTCAAATAATTGAGGTAGAGCTATTGAAATCTAAAACGTTTGGTAAAATATGGAATTTGAGTTTCTTGTTATTTGGTTCCTATGAGCTTCACTTAGAAAGGATGAAAGAATGAAAGATCATTATAGAACAAATTCTTAAGAAAACATTCATAATATATGGATATATATATTTTATAAATTATACAATAAATATGTAATTTATTATCAAAATTTCTGTAATAATTTTCCC
>LVCA01003628.1:15331-26260 GCA_004801955.1 Calotropis procera
AGAGGCAAAATGCCAGTAAAACAAATTCTATTTGATCATTCAACAATCACTAGTTTCAATACTCCATAACCAAAACTTCTCGAATCTAACACTATTTAATCATTTAACAATCACTAGTTTCAATACTCTATAACCAAAACTTCTCGAATCTAACACTGCTTTCATAATAAATAAATTCATCCTTTGAAACTTGAGGTCAATATTTGACCAAAAGTTACTACAGTGCTACTGCAGAGGTATTTAAATTAAACTATCATGATTTAAGGCATCCACATTCACTAATGCATGAGGCCCTAGTATCAGCTACCTTAATATTATTAACATAATGTGGTAACATGCTCATGGTTAAAGGTTTGCTTTAATTTTCGTATTATTAAGTTAAAGGTAGACATTCAATTCTAAATGAAGAAAATATTATGTGGTTAAGTCATCCTAGAAGTTGCAAACCAAATACATCCCCATAAAGTCATTATGTACTCTGGTCAAAGCTGTATAATTTCATTTGAATGTTCTTGACCATACTAAGACAAAGCCCTTCTTATGCACAAAAGATAAACAGTTCTCCTGGGTATCTTCCCTGATTGGCAGTGAAGGAAATTGGAGTGTTAGTTTCACCACTGGTCTTGCCCATGAATCACATTGCCTGGTTATGAGCTTTAGAGCCCTTCCAACTTGTGGCAAATATTGGTATTGGTTCTAGTAACTACCAGTCTTATTTTAAGTTTTGGTTTTATATAGATCTTAGCCTTCTAGATTACTTATTTTAAGAGAGATGAATACTGATTAATACTCAATAATCAATATGGATAGAAAATGATAAGAACTAGAAACTTTTTAAGAGTCATCAACCATTTATGATTTGGGAAAGAAGTGGGAAGGATTTTGGTCGGAATGAAGTCAGAATGACTGATGAAGAGTTCAGTTCATCCAATTTCATATTCATTAAATGTTGTGATAAATGTAAAGTATGATTTAAGGATAGAGGGGAAGACTCTGAAGCATTGTCATCTAGTTCCATATGTGTTATTATTGCAAATAAATGTAAATCCTCAGGAATAGAATGATCAAGCAAGAAATAGAGGTAAGACATTGGATTGTTATCTGGGCAAGAGCATCAGAATAAAGTTTGGAAGGCAATTGGTAAAGATTCCTTCCCGGCCAGTTGATCTTCCTAAAGCCAAAGATGAGAACTGTCTGCAGCTCTCTAGTGCAAGTAATGAATGAGATACCTGAGAGATGAATTTCTAAAGACTGGCATGTATAACATTAGTACATAGGCACTGACATTATTTGATTTGAACGGAAAATTAGTTGCATGTGTTTAATTTTTTTGATATTGCATTTGGGATGCGTTGATATTAATCTAATGTCATTGAATTCTAGTATAATACTTCATTGAATTTCTGGGATTATGTTTGTTTGATGCAATCCAATAGCTTGTTTCTAAGAATCAATTCACTTCTGACCACTATTCTGCATTCCAACTTCTCTGAGAAGATGTCAAAGGCAGATTTCATCCGAAATAATCGAGGAATTGATGATGGAAAGGATCTTCCTGAAGAATATTTGGGTTCTCTATATGATCAAATTGTAAAGAATGAGATAAAAATGAATGCAGAATCTTCTGTGCCACAGAGCAGGCCTGGGAACAGCTTCAATAGGTTGCTGGGCTTGGAAAATATTCTGAATCTAGTTTGGAAGCAGACAGAAGAAAAACCCGTAGGCACCAACGGGGTTCTTATAAAGCACATACTGGAGCAGTTTAAAGCAAAATCTGGGAAGTCAGAGTAAGACAAAATTTTATACTTTCTCTGTAACCGTTTGTTTTCTGGATATACGTTGTTTAGGGGGAAAAAGGAAAAAAAAAATAATATAAAGATGTTATGCAACACCTGTTCCCTGCTACTTTATAATCCTTCTCTTTTAAGGGTTTGGGTCAGATTGAGGTACAGTTGGTTGTCGTGCTACTCTACTTGTACTTGAATCTTTTGAAGTCTGCTTAATTTTTAACTTAATGTTTATTCTTACATGTGCTGACTGTGAGCTTGCTGCTTTTTGATGCCGGTTTTCTTATTTCCATCTTCTGAATCATTATTATTATTATTATTATTTTTGAGTGAAAAAAATTCTAGAAGTTTATAATCCCTTTTCCATTTGCAGGTCTATGTACTATGCTATTTCTGATGCATCTATACTCCGGTTTATGGCTGAAGTCTGCTGGGGTCCAATGCTTGCTGCATTTAGTGTTACCCTTGATCAGAGTGATGACAGGGAAGCAACTTCACAATGCCTGATGGGATTCAGACATGCTGTACACGTTACAGCTGTAATGGGTATGCAGACCCAAAGAGATGCTTTCGTTACCACCATGGCTAAATTCACTTACCTTCACTGCGCAGCAGATATGAAGCAAAAAAATATTGATGCTGTCAAGGTACTTCTCTGCCCTTGTCCTGCCTAACTTAATAGAATTTGTTTCTGATATGATTTCTGTTGTCCTGTATTAGGGATTCATTATCATTTTCCAGTTACATCAGAGATTAGTCACACCTCATAAGACAAGTCTTCCCTTGGAATTAACTAGCACAACTGTGAAACTTTAATTTGATACCCTAAATTTTCCCTGCCTTAATGTTTTCCAGACTGAGTTAACCTAACCAAGTTTAGTTAAACCTTTAAGAAAGCTTAAATATAAGTGTCCCTAGTCACTCTGAAATAGCACCTAAAAGTTTACTTTGCAAGATTGGCATTCAGTATCCCTGTCGTGATTACCTCAGAAATTAGCCACGCCTATAAGAGAAAGGACCTTTCCTTGAAATTGGCTAGCAACAGATAGTGGAATTTTATTCACTAAATTTATCCACCTTGGTAACCTCTAGACTGAACTTATATAATGAAATCAAGTAATCCTTTGAAAGAGCTTGAATACAAGGGCACCCAGTCTCTTGCACAACACCTAAAGTTTACTTAAATCATCAATGGTAAAACTGACTCACTTGAACAACATTATATTTCCAAGATTTATCTTTTAACCCAAAATACAGGGAAACAACACAAACGTCAAATTACAAAGCCCTTCAAGCATGACCTAGCTTAGGTCGCTTACTTGTTCTGCATCAATGTGGAAATGCTTGATGATGCCATTTTCATCTTGCATTTCAGAGTCTATTGAACAGAAAATGAAGTGCTTTGGATAGGCTTAGTTTTTACCCATTACAAAAATAAATGCCTACAAATCTTTGCAAATATTCTTATAATGACTTTGGAAGAATGAAAAATGTCATCAAATGATCAGTTCCTTACCCCTTATCAATGACACCTTCAGAAGTTAGAGATTCTGCAAAGCAGTAGCCTCTCAGCTTTGTCAGCGAGTGTGGACTGGAAGACGAGCGGCACCATCTCTGAGCTTCTCTCATGCTCCCTCTTCTATCCTATCCGGATGGCAACAGGGCTGAGGGTCTGCAGGACCTCCTTCCTTGTCCCTCATCCTGCCTATATTTCCTGTTCCATCCCTACAGTTTCCCCAATTTTGAATTCTGGGAATCCTCATCCCCGACCCTGTCAATTTGGATATTCAAAATGTGGTCAGGACACATTAATTGCCATTTCTAATCCTGTCTTTTCCATAGCCTTGCCTACTACCTAAGGGCATTATTCTACACAGCCCATCAATATTTATAGTTGTTTTGTGTGATTTTTAGTGTACCACTGATTTGGATTTTCTTCGAATTGGGGTTAAAAGTGTTTTTTCTAGAGTTAATTTTTCTTTGTGTGGTCTGCTATTGCAAAGAGTTTGTATTTTTAAAATTGAATGCTGCAACCTCAGCAGGACAAGGAATGCAAACTGATGAAGTTGGATGGTCACTTGGTTTTTGGGTTAGCAGTTGGTGGCAGGGGGATAAGCTCACTCATTTTCCTTTCTGATGCAGGGCAGATTTAGTGGTAGTAATTTAGGACTAGAATTCTGTCTTGTAAGTTTTATAATTAGGCTTTCTCTTTCTACTAAGTTCAGGGTTTCGGAATTCTATTTAAAGGCAGACTATTTGGTTAAGAACAAGCTTTTGAATACAATTATATTTTACACAGGGAATTTCTCTCTCATAACCTAGCTGAAGCTTGGCTAATACCCTTTTTCCAGTTAGCAATATCATCCTGCAGCACTGGTACTGATGATGGTAGTGACTGATATTGCTAAAAAGAATCAACAGTTACATTGCCACCATCAGAAGTTTCGTGGCAATTTGGCCTTGGTAGCTTTTGTGTTTGAAGATTAGAGTTATTGCCCTCCTGGAACTTCTCGCTATATTTTAGAACTGCAAAAAAATTACGGCAACTGTTTGAAATTGTATAAACTCAATATTCATACTCCACCGAATCAAGCTGAGTGGTCAATAATGAGAGCCAGCCTGTAATTGAAAATGTATTTTAAGAAAAATTACAAATTTGATTTAAAAGTACACTCTACACAAGTTTATCTCTCTTGAGCTCATGCCTGATGTGCACAAGTTTCCACTCATTCATCTAGTTAACTTCTGTTGAGTTTTATTTTGGGAGTTGTTTCTTTGACAGGCTATAATAGCAGTTGCCATTGAAGATGGGAATTATCTTCAAGAATCCTGGGAGCACATATTGACGTGCCTATCCCGTTTTGAGCATCTGCAGTTGTTAGGTGAGGGTGCACCATCAGATGCATCTTTTTTCACTACTTCGGGTGTTGATACTGATGATAAAACAATGAAGTCATCTGGCTTTCCATCTTTAAAGAAAAAGGGAACTCTCCAGAATCCAGCCGTGGTTGCTGTTGTTCGTGGTGGCTCATATGATAGTACTAGCCTGGGAGCCAATGCTCCTGGGTTGGTGACTGTAGAACAGATAAATAATTTTATTTCAAACTTGAATCTCCTTGATCAGATTGGAAACTTTGAGTTGAACCATATATTTGCTCATAGCCAAAGGTTAAACAGCGAGGCAATAGTGTCTTTTGTGAAGGCACTTTGCAAAGTTTCGATGTCAGAATTGCAGTCTCCATCGGATCCTCGTGTTTTCAGCCTCACTAAAATTGTCGAAGTTGCGTAAGATCCCAAACTTTAAACCTCAATTAGTACCTTCAATTTTTTAGGTAGAATTGGATTTTTCTAATGAGTACATCTTATACTCCTTTTGATACCTAAAAAATGAAGGACAAAATCATGCCATGGTCTTCTTTTTGCAGACACTACAACATGAACCGCATCAGATTGGTCTGGTCTCGCATATGGAGTGTTCTCTCTGATTTCTTTGTAGCTGTTGGTTTGTCAGAAAATCTCTCTGTTGCAATATTTGTAATGGATTCATTGAGGCAGCTAGCTATGAAATTTTTAGAGCGAGAAGAACTGGCAAATTATAATTTCCAGAATGAATTTTTGAAACCATTTGTGGTTGTCATGCAGAGGAGCAGCTCTGCAGAGATCAGGGAGTTAATAGTTCGATGTATATCACAGATGGTTCTCAGTCGGGTCAATAATGTGAAATCTGGTTGGAAAAGTGTATTTATGGTAATTACCTTTTACATAAAATTTTTTTGGTAATATGCAGGAGCATGAAAGATTATATTAATGGTTTGCTTAAGTGTTCTGAATATTAAGTAGGAGATTATATTTTTAATAAGGCACTATCCCCTCCTTAAAGTTGCACCTAATATGTTGTTTTCATATTTTAGTTTTGCCTTTGTATGTTTAAGTCACCACAAGCTCTCATAATTGGTTAATAGTGTTTCTGTTGGGCTGTATCTTGATTTTAAAATTTTCCAAGTGAAGGAATTAAATTTGAAGAGGAAATCCCTTTTATGAAAAGACAAAAAACCTTTGAATGGATGAGTGTCGAGAAAACATTGTTTGGGAGAATAATAGTTTACCATAATGAAGTGGTGTGGCTGAAATTGTATAATAGCCATTTGAACTCTAGCACTGATTGCAATTTTATTGTGTTGAATTATTCTGAATTTGAAATATACTGGTTCTGTTTCTGCTTGCAGACTATAATGCTGAATGATCAAAGTCCATAAAAACTTCATTTATGATTCTCTTCTTTCTCTTCAAACCTTTACACATAACATTAGATGCTCAATGGATAAATATGAAAACACGTAGGTTGTATCGGAAAGTTTCATGGTGTTCAAAGTTTCCAGCACTGCTTTATAGCTGCATTTGCTTCATATGAAGATGCTGCTTTGTATTCTGTAGTGTATCCTGGTCTGCTCTATGTGGCAAGTCTTTGTACGGCAGAAACATTTCTTGGCTGGTTATTTTTGTTTGATATGTACTTCTTGGACAGACTTAAGCTAGAATTAGTTTCATATGCAGATTAAATCATCCAATTGTCTTGTATGATGTGGACATTTTACTTCTTTTAGGTGTTTACTGCTGCTGCTGCTGATGAAAGGAAAAATATAGTCTTGTTAGCATTTCAAACCATGGAGAAGATTGTGCGAGAGTATTTTTCATACATAACTGAGACTGAGACACTAACATTTACAGATTGTGTTAAATGCCTGATCACTTTTACAAACAGTAAATTTAACAGTGACATTAGCCTCAACGCCATTGCTTTTCTACGGTTTTGTGCTGTCAAACTTGCTGATGGAGGCCTTGGCTGCAATAACATCTGCAAGGAAGATGCATCATCTGTGCCACTGTCAAGTAGCCATGATTCTGTTGGATATGATAAAGATGCTTATGGTTCTTATTGGCTTCCTTTGCTCACAGGTATCTGGTTCCAAGCATATACTCCCTCAATTTTTTACTTCCCATCAGGCAAGTTCAATAAATAATAATTAGTGAGTTGTATAGTATTAAATCAAAGGTATTGAGAAAAAGTGTAATAAATGATAAATTTTATAATATAAGAAGAAAAGGTCTTGGAAGATTTCAAGGTGACAAGTAAAAAAGACAGAGGGTTACAATATTTCTTTCTTCTTCTTTTTCTATTTTTTATTTTTTCTGAATGTCAAGTGATAGGGGTTAGTTTTATCCTTTGTAGAAAGGTAACATTACCCTTATAATGGAAAGTATGTCTTTGCTTCCTGGCACCTAAGTAATTTGGCTGTCTTGCTTTGGTGGGGTATATCTTACACGCTTCACTCATTTTGCATTCTCTAATGGACTGGGCCTTAGTGCTTGTTAACAAATAACTACTCAGCTGTTCAGTTAAATGCTCCACAATATACAATGATGTTACAGGGCTTGTGAAATTTGTTCTGTATCTCTTCTGCCTTCATTACCTTGAAACACAACTCTTGGGCCAAAGGCCATATGAAAAAAGAAAAGATATTTGCATTTTAATGCCCTGAGAGAATCAAAATTTAATATTTATCTGTTTGCTGGCATAAATTTGTCAGGTTTGTCCAAACTGACGTCGGATACCAGATCTGCTATCAGAAAAGGTTCTTTAGAAGTTCTCTTTAATATTCTGAAGGACCATGGCCATCTTTTTTCAGGAACATTTTGGTCTAGTGTCTTTGATTCTGTTATTTTTCCAATATTCTACTCCTTATATGATAAACAAGAAACAGTGTTGAGGGATGACCATTTGACAAGTTCTAGAACCTTATATCTCGATAGTAGTACATGGGACTCTGAAACTTCTGCACTAGCAACTCAATGTCTAGAGGATTTATTTTTCAGTTTCTTTGATGAGGTGAGGTCACAATTAAGAGGTGTAATATCGATCCTGGCTGGATTTATTATGAGCCCTGTCCAAGGTCCTGCTAATGCTGGAGTTACATCATTGACACGGATGGCCAAGAATCTTGCAGGAAGACTTAGCGACAAGGAATGGCAAGAAATCTTTCTTGCATTAGAAGAAACTGCTGCATCTAGTATGTTTGGATTTCTAAAGCTGTTGAGAACCATGAACAATATTCAGGTCCTTGATGCTGATCTGGGGAGAGCATCTAATGATGATTCTGAAGATGAAAATCTACAATCTGCTGCTTACATTGTTTCTAGAATGAAGAGTCATATAGCATCTCAGCTACTTGTCATGCAGGTTTCTCTCTTTCTCTTATTTCCAGAATGGTTTTCCTAAGTGATTTTGTATTTCTTTTTTTCACCATGCATATGTGGTAAATCTTAATTTTTGTTAATTATTTCTGCTAAAATGGACAAATGGATGGTCAAGGTTCTCATAAATTTCTAACTCATCTTCCTTGGTATGTGAAACAAACTTTGTATCTTATTTACTATAATGTGTTTTGATTAATGTGCCAAAAATGTTTGCCACACAATCTACTTCCTCACAGCTACCTAGGGTTTTGAAAATTCTTTTAGACCAAAACTCAAGAATGAGGGAATGAAGCTTGTTGTATGTACAATTTTGCCTACATGTGTTAAAGTATTGAACTTGAGTGACACTTTCCACATAGTAATCATTGCTGAGAGCACTGCATGTCTCAGTCCAATTATTCTGTAGTGCATGCTGTGACCTTCACCCATGAGTGCCACTGGTGGCCTTTGGGAGATAAGATCATCTAAATATTTGTTTGTGATGATCTCTTTTGGGCTCTGACATTCTGCAATTCCACTCAGTCCCTGTGCACACTTCATAAAGAGCATGTTTTCTTTTGCTTTTCTTCGAATGGTGTATTTCAGCATACTGTTCATGTGCTGCATTTCATTTGGCTATATCAAAATTCTATTGGTGCTCTTGCTGTTACTATTTCACTGTTTTTGTTTTTACAGTTGGCACATAATGCTTATGTAGCCGCATTCACAATTTAAGATATTCATTTGTTCTTCAATTTGCCATTTGATCTTCCTGTTAATTTATAGATGTCTTAAAGCCTCCATTCTTTTCTTTTTCCAAAGTGATATCCCTTATTTCAAAGTCTTGTTCTTTGGAGTCACTGGTGCCAGCATCTACTCTTGCCTCTGTGCTTCTCCTTGCTCTCTTCCTTATCAATGCATGACCATTTGATCATTTTTGTCTCATGGGCTCACTAATGATAGATATATGTCATCTAGGCAAGTTCAATAAAATGCTGCTAATCATTTATTTTTTTTGTTACTCAACCTTGTTCACAATGTCCATCTAATAGGCATGTTAATAAGACTGAAAATTCTCCAACCTAGCATCCTGTTGCATCTGAAGTCTTCAAACTGCTACATGTGCTTCTCCATCTTTATTTGAAATACCCTGAGATAAGTCCAAAATTCTTAAATATTTAGATATGTTGTTTAAATTATTATGAAAACCATTGAAGTGTCATCTGCAAATATGAGAGATGAAGTTCCTCTCCCCTTATATATTCGCAATGCAAGCAACACTGTTTTTTGGAAGGGAAAGAAAAGGAAAGATGTAGGGTGTGTTACTTATAAAATCATTGTTACTCTTTGACTTGAAATTTATATGGTTGTTTCCTCTGTGTTGCAGGTCGCTAATGATCTCTATAAGATACATTTGCAATCCTTATCTGGGGATAATGTGAACGTTCTCATTAAATTATTTTCTTCTATTGCATCCCATGCACATGAGCTGAACTGCAATAAGGCCCTACAACTTCAACTGCAGAGAGTGTGCTCTATCCTCGAGATCTCTGAACCACCAGTAGTTCACTTTGAGACTGAGACTTACCAGGCTAATGTGAACTTTTTGTACGATTTGCATGTTAGCAGTACACCTCTGTACGAGGAGAAGAAAGTAGAACAGCATCTTGTTCATTTATGCGAGGAAGTGTTGATGATGTATTTGGAGTGTGCTGGGGAATCTCCGAACAAGAAGTCTGAGAATAAGACTGTGCTTCACTGGGCTGTTCCACTAGGTTCAGCCAAGAAGGAAGAGTTGGCAGCCAGGACACCGTTGGTTTTATCAGTGTTGCGCGTATTAAATGGGTTGGAACAAGACTCATTTAGGAGGCACAGCCATCAACTATTGCCGTTATTAGTAAATTTTATCCGGAGTGAACATAGTTCAATGGAAGTTCAGCAGGTTTTAAGTACCATATTTCAGTCTTGTATAGGCCCTTTGATAACTAATTGTTAAAATTTATATGTTGTGCATAGGTGCGCACCTGGTCTGGTACTGTTGTTCTGGCTGAAAGTTTAGATGATGATACTCACTCACCTCATCTCGTCTCTGTATAGTTAGGGGAAAATTTTTGTCTTTGATAATATTTTGAGCAATTTATTCTTGGCCACATTCGTTCCATGTTTGCTATGTTTTGTGATGGGGCCGGCCTTTGCTGGACTAGTTTTTGGCTGGTATTTTAAGTAATTTTGGACAGTAATTATGTATGGTTAACCAGACATATGTTTATATAAAATTAAATATTTTGGAACACTTTTTGAAGTTACAGAATGAAAATTGAAAATGCATATGGTGACATGACAGTAGTGATAAGGGTTGACATATAGAGAAATGACTGAAAAATGTGGTGACGTCTCCGTCTTTTCCATTCTCTCGGTTTCCTCAACATCCATTTCTTGTTCGTGTGTCTTTGCTCCATGTTGGCCTAATTCTATTAACCGCCAAATCATTGTCTTAAAATTCTCTTCTAATTAAACCGTCTTATCCTCCCTCATAAAATTCCACTAAAACTTGGCAATTCACCGTTGATTTACTGCCCTTCCATCCATTTACTCCGCAAAAAATTATAATCTATCTTAAATTGGACGAACCTCTAAATCTAATGGCCGTGGTTGGTAATGGAAGATTTCAATTGTGTCACCAAACAATATGAAAAACTTCCCCCACAACCATATTACTTACCTCGTTCCTTCCGCTTTGAATCTATGTGATAAAGCATGGTATACTCCTACCAGTGGCAACTTTATGTTTGTCATCTTCTCTCTAAACTTCGCCTAACTAAGTTGGTCTAAAAAAGTGGAAACCTGAGATTTTTGGGAATGTTATGAAAAAAAAAAAAAAAAAAAAAAAAAAAAAAAAAAAAAAAAA
>LVCA01003695.1:102650-114504 GCA_004801955.1 Calotropis procera
AGACAGATTTTATTGAACTACTTGTTGAGTATTATTTTAAGATTTGGATCAAGTAGGAAAGTTAGTGATGAGGCGAGTCCTCGACTTATATTTATACTTGGGGATTTCTTTTTGGCTTCTGTTTGGAATATCATGGATTTAGGTTTTATTATTAAATTTTAGGGAAAAGTCGTAAGAAGGTGTTTGCAGTGATCTATCCATTTTCTCCAAACAGTAATTGTGGGTGTTTTCTAGTTTTGCTCTCTCTTTCCCTGAATTTGTGGATACTAAGTTTCTTTTGTTCCTGTTTTAGAGGGATAAATTTAGGGTTTTCTAGTGGGGATCATTTCAGTGCTAATCACTGATTACTGGATCAGTTTGTTTTGAGAACTTGGGGTCTCCTTTCCTCACGAGACCATAATTTTAAATCTATTGTGAACTTTTTCCTGTAGACGGGTCCTTTATCTTTTCTAGCTATATTGCCATAACACATTGATGGTAACAACTTCTAAGATCAATCTTGGAAAAACACATTGATGCTCTAGCCATAACACATTTCATCTGAACATGGGATAGGAAACTGATTTTTCATTGCGATCTTATTGATTGCATGATTTTCTATGCATGCACACTATATTCCATCTTTCTTAGTGGTAAACAAGACTGCTATTGTTGTTGGACTTACTTTCACTTACTACATTTGTAGTAATCAATTCTTCCACTAGTTATTGCATTTTACTCCTCTATAAAGGTGGCATATGAAAAGCTCTGTGTTAAGTAGAGTTGCCCCTGGTACTTAATCAATGGCCTGTTGAATGCTTCTCATTATCCGGTAAACCCTGAGGCTGTTCCTTGTTAACTTTTCAAAAAATTCTATTAGTGATTTTTTGATTTTTGGTGGATAGGATGATGGAAATTCTTGATGAGTTAAAGTGATATTCACCACCACCAAATAAACTCAGCAAGCTTCTTTCACTTATTTCTCAATGTGTTTAACCGAATGAGGTAGTGGATAGTCTTTCCTTTGAATTCTAGGAAGCATTGGATGTGAAGTAAACTTCTTTATATTGTTATGAAAACTATAAGCATTTAGTACTGTAGACTATATATGTACTATTATATAACCAAAGGTTACCTAATAATATATGACAAGCATCCATGACTAGACATCACAACAAACTGTATTGTTGTAATCAACAACCATAGAAAAAGACACCAATTATCTGGAATGTATAAATGGTTCATTTCTTTGTGAAATCAAGCCACTTTAGAGATTAGGATGCCTTTTAACTTGTAGTTTTAGCTTGTCCAGGATTTTGTCAGCATTAATACTGACCATTGCCTTTATCAATTATAACATTGAAAACTTTACCTTCACAGTTATCTTGAGTGCGAAAAATATTTTGTTGCCTCCAATCTTTAGTTTTGTCAACCTTTGGATTAATCACAATTCTTCGAATAGTCAACACTTTGCTATCAATGGGTAGTATACCTATCTCTTTTTCTTCTACATCATCATGATACTGGTCATATTCTGGTTCCTCATAATATCCATCTTTTTCATCTTTATCAGTTGCAATTAATTTAACTTGTTTAGCTGGACAAGAATAGTACATGTTCTGATTCATCATTGTTCAAACACTGAACTAGCAACATCATTTGTTCTTCCCTGGTTATTTCTAGTAGAGGTAGTAGACACTTTTTGCTTCCTCGAACACTTGATATTCTGCTCCTATAACCATAATTTACTGCAATTCCCCACTTATTTGCTGCCACATTGAAAATGGTTTGTTATTGGTCTTTTTGGACCATTATGTGAAACTTGTTATTTTGCCCTTGGTGCATATTGAAAAGCATGGTTATGAGGATTATCTTCACCAGATTGGATTGCCTCTTCTAGTTCTTAATGAGTTTGTGGATTGTAAATTCCATCTAATCTCAAAGCTCAAGCTTTTGAATTTAATCATTTAATCCATTCCCTCACATGTCGATTGGTCAAACATTCTCAATGATAGATGCAACACATGCATAATAACCGATAAATGAGATGAAGCCAATGCTCAAACACGAGACCTTTCATATTAAATTTCCATTCCACTTAAAAGATTATGTTAATAGAGGGTTGTATTTAATCACTTAACATGGATGATTCCAACATTGTGGCACAAAAATAAACAGTCTTTCAATCCTAGTATAGAATTTCTATGTAATTGTAAAAAGCTTATTTACATTGTTGTTAAAGTCACAATCAGGATTTCTTATAAATTGTGTCTTGGAGTTCCATTTGTATCTTCATGTTGGCTTGAGCAGTTCTCACTTTCATCTTTTGGCAGTTTAGCTGGAGCAATCACAGAAAATAAAAAGGTTACAATCAATGAAGATGATAAGTCAGATAAGCAGGAGATTGAGATTGAGCTCCCAACTGAACTATTGGAATCAATTATCTCCCGGTTAACCCTGATTGATAATATTCGTGCTTCTGCTGTTTGCAAGGATTGGTTAAAGGTTACTAAATCTGTGCGAGTAGTGAACAAACCTCCTTGGTTAATGTTTTGTCCAAAATCTGGAGATTTAGTTGAATTCTATGACCCTTTGCAGCGTAAATCATATTGGCTTGAAGTACCTGAGCTATCTGGCACTAGGATTTGTTATGCCAAGGATGGTTGGTTGCTTGTTTACAAGCCCAGAACTCAGTGCCTGATTTTTGTTAATCCTTTTACCCGACAGTCAATTAAGCTGCCAAAGTTTGAAGTCACATACCAAGTAGTTGCCTTTTCTGCTGCTCCAACATCTTCTTGCTGTATTGTCTTTACAGTTAAGCATGTCAGTCCTACAATCATTGCCATCAGCACTTGTTATCCTGGAGCAACTCGATGGACCACTACCAACTTCCGCAATCGGTTGCCATTTGTTAGCAGTATTTGGAACAAACTAGTCTTCTGTGATGGCCTCTTTTATTGTTTGAGTCTTACCGGTTGGTTGGCAGTTTATGATACACAAAAGCAGACTTGGGCTATTCATGTGCTGCCTCCTCCCAGATGCCCTGAGAACTTTTTTGTCAAAAGTTGGTGGAAAAGCAAATTTATGGCCGAGCATAATGGAGAAATTTATGTCGTATACACTTCTGCAGAGTTTAACCCAGTAATTTATCAATTAGATAAAACAAATAAAGAATGGGTGGAGATAAAAACTTTAGGAGGTCTGACTTTATTTGCTAGTTTCTTGTCCTCACAAACAAAGACAGATCTTCTTGGGGATATGAGGAACAGTGTTTACTTCTCCAAAATCCGTTTTTTTGGAAAACGCTGCATATCTTACTCTCTTGATGATTGTAGATACTATCCAAGGAAACAGTACTATGATTGGGGAGAAGAAAAGCCATTTGGAAGCATTTGGATTGAACCACCTGAAGACTTTACAGCTTCTGTTTAGGAAGTAAGTACTTCTGAGCAAGTATTTATACACTCAAGGTTCTCCCCTTTGTACAGCCACCACTTGTATTTAATCCTACAGGTTCCTGGTGACGAGTGCTCTTCTTGCCAATAGCTTATACTTGGTTCTTTTCCTGTTTTCTGTTATATCCTATATTTTGATGCATTTCTTACTCATTTTGTAGGCAATAGGGATGCTGAATAATGTCAGATGGATTTGTTTATTTTAGTGATGAAGTTATTACGATTAACTTGTACAAAAGTTGCAACTGTATATTTTTTGCAACAAATATGTAGTAGCCATGGATTGGAAAAGTAGTGTCCCTCTAGGTAGTTTGACTGTTGAGTTAGTTGGAACTCTCTCTTTGAGAACTGCATGAGACTTTCATCTCCTGCAAGTTCATTGATGGCAAGAAAATTGGGTATTTGTTTAAGTCAGGAGAAATAGTTGCTTTTACAATAGCTACAAATCCGAGTTGCACCTATCCTGCTCCTGAAATGTTTCATGCCTATTGGTTCCATAAAATGAAATACAGCACCATAAGTGTTTTTAGTTGGTGGGTGGAGGAGAGCAGGAGGGATGACAAGAAGATGCAGACTTGACTTTAATTATTAAATTATTGAGAAGAAAATTAGTTTTATATTCTGATCTCTACTTTTCTTTAGGATGAATCAGTATTTCCATGTTATGATAGTCTCTATTCATCTCAGCTATATTGTACCAAGAATGAGGCCACATTGGGAATGTTAAAAAGAATCCTGTGATTTAGTGAGCTGGAAACTAGGGAATAAAAGTAATAATTACCTTAACAAAGAATTTAGTCTTCTTTTTTCTTGTTCTTATTGACTTTGTGTGGCATGGAAATAAACTATCCAAGACTTCGAAGTACATCTGTGACTTTAAGATGCATCCAAGTGATATCAGACGTATTATTGCAGTTCATTTTCTCTTTGCAGCACCTCCATGTCAGAGGAGCTAGATTTCTGTCCTTTGCTAGATATGGAAAGGTAACATCAGGTATCAGATTTAGTATTGGAATACAAACCTATAGGTCATGTTCGCTGTGATTTTGGTACCTTCAGATCAGCGCTTTGCACATGATATTCACGATGAAATTATGTTTGGTTTATACTTGGCCCTACTTGAACTGCCTTTTTCTTATAGTTTTGTGACTCTGATCTTAATTACTTATCCTACTCTTCCTTACTCCCATGGTCAGAGGTTGTATAACATGTTGTTATGGTATTATCAATCTTAATTTCCCACGTGAACATTTACGATCCTTATGAATTTTTCTGGTGATGTTTACTCTCTGAATTCCCTTCCAAGCGTACTAATCTCATAGTAGCTTTATTTCTCAGGCATTTTACTGGTGTCAGAATTTCCCAATCCTCTTAATAAGAGGTTCTCTCCTACATCATTCAGGGTTCAAGAAATGCTGACAAACAGAGTTGATAAACTTTGGGGTGTTTATTTTCTCAGTACAAATCAGGAGAGGAGGTACTTAGGGGGCTACAGGATTTGGCAAGAGGGAGATCTCGTCTTGAATTATAAGAATAGGTTTAGAGAAAAAAACTTCCAACTCCTTGACCAAGTAAATTAGATCTTTCCTTTTTATTCCCCTTTCTAGTGGGTATGTTGGGAATTCGAACTTTCCATATTATGTCGATGGCTCAATACTGATCAAGTAAAATAGGTACCTGTAATGATGAAAGCAAGCGCTTGTAACCATATCTAAGCTGTGCAGTTCTGTTGCACCGAAGACGTTTGGTATCTGGAGAACACATTCAGGTCAATGTAGAATATTATGCATATGTTTGTTTGTTGCAAATCAATTTTCAGATTTTTCTTTTTTTTTTTTTGTTCATTTGTCCCAATCCAAATTAATTGCGAAATCGGGTTAGCTTTGGGTGAATTTGTGTAGGTTCGTTATTTTATAACTGAATCTGCATTACTAGGGCCATTTTGTATTTGCACTTAATAAGAAAACATACTCCTTTCATCATAATTTGTGGAATGCAACGGACCGCAAATTAAAACGATAGCTTGAAACACTTTGAACAATGAACATTACCCACTACAATCAACAAAGGCTGTCGTTACTGGAGCTGTTAAATAAATATATTTTACATGCACGTTACATCAGAATCTAGGGGCAGCACCTAGCTTAGGCTATCTGGCGGTCAAGCAGTAAATTTTTTAAAGCTAACCAAAATAAGCAACACTTCTTTGGAGTAACCCAGAAATGAGCCAGAGTAATAATAAAGAGTTCAGTAAGGGTTGTAACGGCTACGTCCACCACGGCCTCTATCACTTCCGCGCCTTCCCCCACTTGAAACTCCAGCACCAGCTGATCGGCCGCCACGTTGTGATGGAGGGGGAGTTTGTGGATGTCCTCCTGGCTGTTGCCTACATGAGTAACAAAAAAACCAAGGAATCGTGTCTCAAAATCCCAGTAGCACGACTGTTATGTACTGAAGACCCGAAAATCTTTTAAACTATATTTACAAGCAAACAAAAACACGAAGGATCTGCATCAATGTGCTCGGTTATGTACTTGAGAGTATATAATCACTGCTTCTATATTAGTGAAATACTTGCTAATCAGCTTAACCTTTTACAATTATCCGTTTGGCTCATCTTTTCTCATTTTTCTTTTTCGTAAAATACATTAAGTTTTGGTATATCACTGTTAGAGACTGACGTTACAATACATTTAAACAGGAAGGGCTCCAGACTTACAGGACATATCCAATCCTTCCATCGGGCAAGAGCATAGGGATCATTGCCAAACCAGCAGGCGTTGCACCCCTTCCATAAACCATTGGCTACAAGAAGAAATCACATATTTGTCAATCATCCTATGAAATACTTCATAAATAACCTTTCCCCCTCATAAAGAAAAAAGTTCAACAACCCATGTTTTTCGCACATCATCTCTTATTATACCATTACTCATTCAACAAACTTCTTCAAAGTTTTTCAGATACTTGAAAATTGTGGACATATTTACGTAATGTTTCTCCATGGAAAATAGCCCATAAGTTGAATGCTACTAAACTCCAAAAATTACAACTACTGGTTTCATGGTATACATAGCAATGTGGGGGTATCCTTGTGCATCAAGGATAATACAACTTAAATACAAAGTGTACCAGCTATAGTTCAGATGTTCAAAAATATATCCTGGGGGATAATGCTTTTATAATCAAGCACAACTCTTTGTGAGAAAGGTATCGCCATTAAAAACACCAAAAAGTATGTGGTGGACAACATGAAAAGCAATTATTACACAGTTTGTCCCCAGTACAGGCACAAACATTTGTTGCACTAATCTCCAGAAAGGCATTAATATGTATATTATCAAAATATATCATCAATACAAGAGAGAAATTCTACAGCCACCTTTCAGTATAAGGAAAATATTGATGCATGACTTAAAATCTAACTTACAAGTCAAGCGGAAAAATGGTGCATATAACATTTGAAATACCAAATAGAATGATAACAGGTCTCAGAGAATTGCTCGCAGAGCCAATTACAAACTATATCCTTCAGAATTGAAAAAGAAAATCTCACCTGACCAAGACCTGCACCCAAAGCACCATAGGTGGAACCAACCAAACCATACCCAACAGGAGGCGGATAAGTTGGAAGAACAGCTGCCTTATGTGAATTTGAACCTCCAGATGATTTCTGATCTGCTTGCGGTTTTGCAAGTGAGCACTCCAAAATTTGTCCTACCATGGAGAACTCCGAATCAGCTTTAATATAGGAGTTATCCTCAAAAAAGGACAAGAATCATATGCAATGACAAAGAGTAGCACTTACCATCTATCTCATATTTTTCAGTATTCTTTAGAGCTTTCATTGCACTAGACCTTTCAGAAAAATGAACAAAACCAAACCTGCTATTTTCATGGCCTGGTTTAGCTGGAGGAAGAATCACCTTTGTGATCTTCCCATGATGTTCAAATGCTCTTTTTAGCTGATCCTGAGTAATGTTTTTGGGCAGATTCTTAACATACACAGCTTTCACCTGCAGAATGAGAAGGGAAAAGGGGAACAGCAGTTAAGTAAACCTCAACCAAGAAACAGAAAAACGTTAAATATCTTTTTAGGTGTCATAATTCATTGAAGACTCCAACTAAACAAATGCCATGCCTTCAGACAAGAAATGTTGAGAAAGAGAACTTAAGATTCCTCTTGAAAATCATATTCAATTGCTTAGACAACTTTACTCACGACATATTAATATTTAGGAAGAAAAATGAAGATGCATCAAGGCTAAGCATAGTAGCACTACATACTCGAGCTAACAATAATCATTTCAATTCAATGTTAGGAATCCATATTAGGCACTTTTCAACTGGATTCTTGAAGCTTTAGAAACTTTATACATCGTTTTCAAAATATTATGTTAGCATGTTAGTAATTTTATTTAGACTCATTTTCAATTAATCAGGCATGCTCTTTCCAACTACTGTTATTACTTAATAGCTAAGAGTTAGGTATGTTATTCTTTGAAGCCTATTTATGAAATAATAAAGGGAAAGGAAAAGGCAGACTTGTCCTCTCATCTACTCTTCTTGAGTTGTGTTAAAGGGCTTCCTCTTCTTGAGTTTCTAGGTGAATGTTCACTTAAAGACCCTCGATCTTTTAGTGATCATAGATTCCTCATTAAGAGGAAGAATAATAACAAGAAAAAATATCCAAGAGGAAGGTCAACTTATAGTCAATTAGTCTGTGACCCAATTCATAAGTAGGGCTTGTAACATCCAGAATGCGCCATTTCTTAAATATGGTTTACTTCGTGATTTAATTTACAGCATTACCTCACTTGAAAAGAAATGAACATATGAAAATCTTCCTACAGGAAATCCATAATATTCCAACAAGAGTGAGGTATGGCAAATCTACAAATTCAATTATTCCCCCAAGGACTTACACTATGTCAAAAGTGGAGCTTATATGTGATAAGACAACAAAATTAACAACTCTACAGGTTGTATGCCAGAAGCTTTCATTACCCACTAGTGTATTTACTATTCTCCCAAGAAATAATGCCACAAAAACTCTGGCTCTAACATTGCAAAATACAAAACCATAAGCGTCCAATAGATTGTAGAGGAATATTGGTAAACAAGGAAGGAATGCTTTTCATATCAACTACAAAATAAATCAAAATTCATTTAAACAACTAATACAATCCAGAAATATAAGAAAATTGAAAAGGTAAAACCGGGTTGAGAGTGGACTACCTGTGAAGCAGCTGAAGATTCTACGTTCTTTGGATCAGCCCAGCTCACAGTAGGGGCATTTTCATCAAGTTTAAATTTCGAATCGGACATCTTTTGTCTTGAATATTCAGCACATGCATGATTGTAATACTCAATAAATGCAAATCCTCGATTCCGGCTAGAGTTTTGGGGATCCTATCATAGGAGGAAGAAAACCAATGTTAATGGGTAAAAGTTTTCATAATTTATTGTAATACTCACAGTTGCAGAGAGAATGTTAAAGAAATCATAATTTATGGACAATCTTAACCTTCAATAGTTCAACATTGATGACACCCGGTCCTATCTTGGTCACAATGTTCTTCATATCTTCCTCACCCCAATGTCTTGGAACATTACCAATAAATAATCGGTGTTTTTCTTGAGAAGTAGAACATTTCAATTTTCTTCCCTGATAATAAAAGGCAAAGATAAAGAGTCTGTGCCATATATTCCCCAAAGGAATTGAATATTTAAACACAATAACATATGGTTTCATCCTGGTAAACCTCAAAATAACAACTAGAAAACAAACTGCTGTGGACAGAGACAGATTTGAAAGATGTGCTACTTACTTTTAGATCAGTGTTGTTAAGCGACCTAATGGCTTCAGCAGCCATTTCCTTTGTTCTGTATGTGACAAAGGCATAGCCTTTGTTCTCATTTGAGCCCTTTCCCTTCATTATCCTTACCTGCCATATATGTCCAAAAATATATCGATGAGATGATCAACTGTAGCATTCACACGTATAACAGACACAACATAATTTACCTCAGTAACTTCCCCTATTGATTCACAGAATCGTCTTAGATCATTTTCAGAAACATCTTGACTAAAGCCACCCACATAAACCTCTGAGCCATGAGGGGGAAGCGCAAGGAGCTCAGCATGCTTCTTATCCATTTCTTCCATCTCAGTGTCTTTTATTTTGTCATCAGTTTGGGCATTTTGCGCACTATCTCTATTGGGTTCCTCATCATCTTCCTCCTCTTCTTCCACCTCTTCTTCTACCTCTTCCTCTTCCTCTTCTTCATCTTCTTCCTCTTCAACTTCTATCTCTTCTTCTACTTCTTCATATTCTATCTCTTCCTCCACCGTCTCCTCATTATCATGGTCTACATCATGCTTGACATGCTCCTCAGACTCGTCAGGCTTCTTAATTTCAACTGATTTCATAGCCATGGTACTTGCCCTTGTCCTCGGCATCTCATATATCTCTGAGGAGAAACTTGTACTGCAGCTCTGGTGGAAGCAAAGATGCCAGAAACATTTGCAAAAGAAAGAAGACAAACATGGACAGAAGGAAACAATATGAAAGGCCAATAGGAGTTTGAGAGTAAGAATCTTCTTTGAATTTCTGCCATAAGAGTATGGCTTCAAGGATTTTTAGTTTGATTCGATAAAGAGATGACAGAATATAGTAATGCAAACAAAGGCAGTCAAAGGAGAATATGAAGATAGTCGAGGGGATGTTAATAGGTGCCAGTAATCAATGAACTTCCTGAAATTTTGATATGTTTGATTTCCAAGAAGTCAAATCTGATTTTCAGTCAATTCTATCATCAGGACCAAGCAATCACAACAAAGTCAAGAAAGGAAAAAAGAAAATATTAAGGAACAAGAAAGGGAAACCAGGAAATAAAACAATGGAAGGGTATGTATCTATGCAAATATCCAGCCAGTAGCAGAAGAAAATATTGGAACAGTATAAAAGCTAAACAAGTTTGATAATCAAGAAATTGTCCAAAGAAAAAAAAAATCCCCAGTCCAGATTTCATGTCTTGAATCAGTAATAGTAAGATTCCTGCAGTAAGTTGATGCACATCCTGTGAATGTTACTTAGAAAAAATCAACCATGCATACTTAAAGATTGCTTGATATGGTAACGATCAAAACCAACTCTCTTACCTATTTAAGGACAATTCAAAGAATGCAGTAGATAGAATACTGCGCAAACAGACTAAACAGCCGTTCATTTTAACTACTGACAATATCAGTAATTTTATGTTGAGCCAAAAGGAAATGCATGTCCGTGTATAATTAGATAATAGTTTACTTTGAAGATTTAAATCTTGAAGTAATGAGCAAGCAAAGTCGCTGACTTATCTAAACTTATTATTAGAACATAATCTGTAAATAGTGTATCTACATATATTGGGTGACTAATTATGCACACTTACGGCCACCCTCCTTCGAAATATTAGCGAATTACTTATAAGATATAGTTAAAGCACCAGAGCAGTTGCGAATAATTTAAATTAATAATCCTAACCCATTAATTAATGGGTGCTAGAAATTCAGATTAGAATTCCAATCCCAAAACTGAAAAACCCATATATACAATATAATCAAAAGTTAATTCTCAATCGACTAGCTAATAATAACCATGTTAAATCTGGAGAACACAGTACTTATAGTTTTAGTTTTGATAAAAAAGATTGACACGGTTAAATTTTTCTAAGCCCTATCAATTCCAAAATCATGCTTCGCATAACTTAACAAAAAATGATAAAAGATAATAACCAAAGAAACTCAGGACAAATAACGCACAGAAACTTAAAAACATCTGGCCATTGATCCAAAACGACGATGAATGCACCAGTGGGGGGGAAAATAGCATCAGTGCAAGCTAAATAAGAGAATCACACAAAAAGCATGATGCCCAAGGGTTTTAGAAACTGCACCATGAAAAAGCTGTGCAAATCGTAAACAACAAAAGGTATATATATGAAGCAAAGAAAAACTGTAAATTCAGAAGCGCGAATACGGAAAGCAGATTAACAGAAATAAATTACCTGAGAAAATATACGTCTTAATCGAACTGAATGGAGGAACGGAAAGGAAGCAGGGGATTTGTGTCTCGAGATTGACTGGCTTTAATCTGGCAATATCTAGGGTTTTGATTGATTTTGGGGATATTTTCCTCGAGCTTTTTCGTTACTTGTTAAAGGGGAATGACTGATTTGCCCCCAGACCCTCGTGTCAGCACTTGGCAGTTGGATTTTCCTTTTCCCCAGTTCGGCTGCTCCCTGTCCCAATGGAGTCCGAAGTTCTCCCGCGATATTAATAGCCATTAGGGCAAAACATATTTCCATAAAAGCCCCTTACTTTCCATTAGGGCAAATGTATTTTCAGAAAAGCCCCATATTTTAATTTTCTATCA
>LVCA01003768.1:7322-23121 GCA_004801955.1 Calotropis procera
ATGTAGAGTTTGGTCTTCTTTAGCTAAATCGTCTTCTAGATTACATTTCTTTAATTGCCAATATGCTCGATGTTCTAGTTCAATAGGTAAGTGACATGATTTTCCATAAACTAATCTATAAGGGGAAAATCTATAGATGTTTTATATGCAGTACGAAAGGCCCACAATGCATCATCTAGTTTCGTAGACAAATCCTTACGATTTACACCTATAGACTTTTCAAAAATCCTTTTTATTCCGCTATTTGTTACCTCAACTTGCCCACTTGTTTGTGGGTGGTATGCTGTGGAGAAACGATGTTGTACTCCATATATTTTAAGCATATTTTGTAGTTGAGAGTTACAAAAGTATATTCCTTTGTCACTTATCAATGTTTTTGGATATCCAATTCTAGAAAACAACATCCTAACGAATCTACAAACAACTTTAGCATCATTAGTAGGCAATGCCTGAGCTTCAGGCCATTTAGAAAGATATTCCACAGCTACTATGATGTACTTATTACCAAATGAGGAAGGAAATGGACCCATGAAGTCAATACCCCATATATCGAAAATCTCAACTCTCTGTATTCCTCTTTGAGGCATTCTATCTTTAGAAGATATGTTACCTATTCTTTGACATGCATCACATACCTTAACATAAGAGACAACATCCTTGAAAAGCATCAACCAATAAAAACCTGCTTCCAACACCTTCCTTGTGATGTAGTTGGCAGCTAAGTGGCCTCCAATGGGTCCCTAATAGCGGTGATCCAGAATTTTTCATCCTTCTTCTTCAGAAACACATCTCCTAATGATCTGATCTTTAAAAATTCAAAACAAAAAGGGATCTTCCTAATAGTAATATTTCAAATCAGCAAATATTTTTTTCTTTTGTTGATAAGTCATATCACTCGAGATGACTCGAGCAGCTAGATAATTTGCAATATTAGCAAACCATGGATGAGAATTATCACTAGATTGTACTTCATGCAATGAAAATAAACTCTCATTAGGAAATTTATCAAATATCACAGTTTCATCTATAGCTTTTAGCTCGGGGTTCTCTAATCTGGACAAATAATCAACAGCTAGATTCTCAACCCCTTCTTATCCCTTATTCCTATATCGAATTCCTATAGCAATAAAACCCATATAATCAATCTGGGTTTGGCATAAGTTTTATTGAACATGTATTTGAGTGCAAAATGATCAGTGTAAAAAATTATTTTGGACAAAACTAGGTATGACCTAAATTTATCAAATGTATATACAACAGCTAGTAATTCCTTTTTAGTAGTTGTGTAATTTTCCTAAGAATCAGTTAAGGTTTTACTACCATAGTATATAACACGGAATTTCTTATCGTGTTTTTGTCCCAAAACAACACCTACTACATGGTCACAAGCATCAAACACAAAAGTTCCTTTAACTTGTTAAAAACTTTCATACATTTATCATCAAACACAAAAGAAACATCTTTGCTCAACAAATTGTTCAAAGGTCTAGCTATCAGAGAAAAATCTTTTATGAATCTTCTATAGAACCCAGCATGACCCAAGAAACTTCTAATAGCTTTTACAGAGTTGGGCAGAGGAAGTTTTGAAATGACTTCAATTTTAGCCTTATCTACTTTCATGCTCCTATGAGAAATCTTATGTCCTAGTACAATTCCCTCCTTAACCATGAATGACATTTCTCCCAATTAAGTACAAGATTTGTTTTAATACATCTTTTAAGCATGTATTCCAAGTTTTCCAAGCAAGTCATAAAAGAATCACCAAACACAGAAAAATCATCCATAAAGACTTCCATAGATTCTCCTAACATGTCATCAAAAATAGAGGTCATGCATTGCTTAAAGGTAGAAGGTGCATTGCATAATCCAAAAGGCATTCTTCTATATGTGAATGTGTCATAAGAGCAAGTGAATGTTATTTTATGTCAGTCCTCTGGTGCAATGGGAATTTAGAAATAATGAGAGAAACCGTCAAGAAAGCAGTAAAACATGTGTTCAAATAGTCTTTCCAACATTTTATCAATGAAAGGAAGGGGGAAATGGTCCTTACGAGTTGCACTATTTAGTTTCCTATAATCAATGTCGAAACAATGGCTAGTTATAGTTCTATAGATATTGACTGATCATGCTCATTTTTAATAACAGTAATCCCTCCCTTCTTAGGTACTACCTGCACAGGACTAACCCATTCATTATCGGATGTAGGATAAATGAGCCCAGCATCTAATAATTTAACGACCTCTTTCTTCACTACATCACAAACATTAGGATTTAACCTCCTCTGCGGTTGCACACAATGCCTATAATTATTTTCCAACAAAATTTTTTGAGAGCAAAAGCTAGGAATAATACATAGAATATCTGCAATTTTATAAACAAAGACTCTCTTGTACCTCTTAAGTGTATCTAGGGTCAACTTCTTTCGTTCAGCAGTCAGGTTTGCAGCTAGAATAATTGGATGTTTCTTCCCTTTGTCTAAAAAGCCATAATATAGATGGTTTGGCAATGTCTTTAGCTCCAGTTTTGGTGGATCTTCCATGGAAGATCTTTCATGCTTCAATTCATGAACATCTATCTCAACGAAATGATCAAAGTTAATTTCGCAATCAGAAGTATCTTCATATTCAAGTTCTTTTAAAGCCAGAGAATTTATAGATAAAATAGATAGAATAGATCCTCAGATATATATCTATCACATAAGTATTTTCTATTTAAAGTAATTTTATCACACTCCTTTGACTCTGAAAGATGTCGAAGTGCAAGTAGAACCCACGTAAACCGAATGGGCTGAGGTGGATGCCATTAAGCAGACGATCCAGTCCCACCTTGGTCTTTTCTAGCTTATTCGAGGATTATAAATGCCACACATATGGCATGTTCTCTGACATAGGGATACTCTTGTACAAAAAGCATTAAATGCATCTTATCGACAGATACTGTCGGAGCCATCCATTTAGACTATCAGGTAGCATACATCTTTGAGGTGTAACTCCCTTGTTGACCAAGACCTCAAAAACGGTAACTTACACAACACACACAAATGAAAAGTATCTCAAAAAATACTCTAAGAATTATATGCTACTGTTTTATTACTTCCTAGAGAGAATCGGGAGAATATAGTTCATCTCTTGCTTTTTTGGGAATTTCTTTAGTTTAGTCATTGACTTAATTATCAGAGAGCTAACGTTAGGAACACACCCCAACATTTGACTTTCTTTGCAGGACACTATACAAGAACTGGAGCCTTCTCATTGTAAATGGCAGACACTAGAAAGTAATCGCAAATCAAACTCGTACAAAAGTATAGGAATTCTAAAAGCACTACTTATCCTAAACTACAACTTAAGTCACTATACTCATCTTGAAAATGGATAGAAGATTATCATTAGTAACTTTAGAACTTCACCATAATTTTTTTCTCCTATTAAATTTAGATTTTGGAATCTCCAAATCAACTAGATTTGATTTTCACTATGATGAAATTTTAAAGAGGCTTTAGACCTATTCCCCTTGATAATTGATATACTTGACATCTAGTAAGTCCTTTTGTTGTCATATCTGCAAATTTTATTTGAAGGTCACATAATTAATTGAAATAGTTCCATTAAACATTAATTGTCTAATCTTATTATGCCTTCGAAGTATATGTCTAGATTTATTTTTATTATAAATAGCATTTTCATCTCTAGCTATTGCTGATTACAATCACAATGTATGCATATAGCTGGCACAAGCTTTACCTATTGGGAATATCCTCTAAAAAATTTCCAAGTCACTCTACTTCTTCTTTAGCTTTATTCTAAAGAAATAAATTTGCTTCCATAGTTGATCTTACAATTCAAGTTTATTTTTGTAGATTTACAATAAATTGCACCATCTCGTAGAGTAAAAACCTAGCACAGTTCGAATTATCATATTGAGTAGATTTCAAGTATCTCAATTTATATAATTATAGCATTCTAAAGAATTTTCTAGGTTGTTAGTAAAGTAACTTAGTTTATTAACAACACATGCCATGTTTGATCTAGTACAATTCGTAATGTACATTAAACTTCCAATTATTCTGAATTATTCTAATTGTGCTAATCCTTCATTATTTTTTTGTTAGGGGTACATATATTACATCTGTGGTCTTTTGCCAAAGTTAATGTCACCTTTATTTAATTTTTATAACACTTTCTCAATATAATGAAATTCTAATAAAGTATATCCTTCAAATAATTTTAGAATTTTAATTCCTAAAATAAAATCTATAATTATCATTTATTTATATCAAATTTACTTGCTATTGATCTTTTAATAGATTTTATAATATCTAAATGACACCTCATTATTAGCATATCATCAATATGAAGATATACAATAACAAACTTTTCTTGAATGTCATTGACATACTTATATTTATCGGACACATTTATTTTAATTTCACTTGATTTTATAATTTTGTCAAATGTTTTATGTCATTTTCTAGGTACTTGTTTCAAAATCCTTCAAGTTGTTCCATATAAATTTCTTCTTCTAAAAGTCCACTTTACATTGATTTGAGTGATCACAAGAAAATAAATGGATGCTATAACTATAATAACATGATATATGTTATTCTAGTGTCAATTATATATCAAAATAATCTACTTTTCTTTTTGCTTATAACCTTTAACCACCAATTTTGTGATATATATATATATATTAATTATCTTTCCTTCTAATTTAATTAGGTATTTATAGCTTCATTTTTACTTTTAAGAAGAAAGACAACAATATCTTGTGCAATCATCAATAAAGTTAACAAAATATATTTTTTTCACCTCTTGTTTTTGAAGAGGAAAAGAACTTCGGTAAGTAAAAGGCCTCATAGATAATGTTATCACTTCGTTGGGGATCCACATGGACAATATTACTACTTCGCTAGGCGAAGTAAAATCAATAAAATAAAGTAAAATAAAAGGCACTGAGTGGAGCAAAGTTAATATATCAATATGCTGACACATGTACCAAGAGATGATCATTAATTTATCTTATTTGGAGTTACATAATTGGATTGAATCAATTATAAGTGGTCCATGGTAGACGTCAATATGGTCTACAAATTAAACAACAAATGTACATATGAATTATCTAAAATTACAAAGCCTAATACCACGGTGAAATGTAAAATCTTTCCTTATAAATAGAAGAAGAGAAGGAAAGAGAAGAATCTTTTGCCTAATCTTAGTCTCAATCTACTTCTTACATTATATATTTTACAGTTTAAATATTGAAGCTAACTTTATCTTCGGAGGGTCAAATCGGAGGACCATCCTTCTGTCTTGACTTTTTGCAAGTACAAGTCGAGTTAGCAAAATTCCACATTATTAGTCAAATTCAACCTAGTGAGCAAATTTCCTAATCAATTTGGTTTCGTAACCAGGAAAGAAGTGAAAGAAAGATATCCACTATTGTAATGGCAAGTCAAAGATCACGACATTCTGCAAATAGAGGAGCTTCAAGAGCAGCCTCCACTGCTAGAGCTCAAACCACAACAACCGATTTACGTGATGTGCTCAATGAACGGCGCTCACATGAACAAGCAGTACCTAAAGAAGTCCAGCACCTCTACACTGAGATTGACAGGCTACAAAAAAGCTAAAGGTTATTGGACGATTAGTGTAAGCTTCAATGAGAAGCTGCAACTATGGGAGAAACTCTCCACGAATGGGATTTTCATTTGAGAAACCACAAGCAAGGGAGCATGCATCATGACAAGTACCAACTCAGGCAGCTCATAGTGCACCCAAAAATCCACCGCCACCATCACATGCAGTATCGAGACTTGGACCAAACGTGATGAATGTAAATCCGACATCTTACCGAATGCATGGTGAGACATCTAGAGTACCTACCAGGAGTGAGGTAGGTGACTCAGATGAAAGAGCTTGGTCTCAGCCTCACCATTGACATGCATGCCACTCGCCATGACAATCACCTGACACTGCAGGACGACAACAGAGCAAGGTTACACTTGCACACCGGACTCAAACAGTAAGGTCACCAAAAAAGGGTGTCTCATAAAAGGTTGTCACTGGTGAGGTTGCCCAGAAGAGGATCTGAGACGATAAAAAAGGCCTTTGAAATGGGACCTTTTGTGAAGTGGATTCGTGACGTATTACTTGACACCAATCTAAAGCTCCCATAGTTTGTTTTGTATGCTGGTAAAACTAAACCCAGGAGCATTTTTGTAGGTACAAGTTGGCCATGGGGTTAGTAACAACCAATGAGGCGGTGTTGTGTAAAGCTTTTCCGAGCACCTTATCAAAGAAAGTTTTAAGATGGTTTACTTTATTAAAATCAAATACCAGTGATTCCTGGCATACGTTGGAGAAGATGTTTCTGGATAAGTTTAGTACCATTGGAGAAATCCCAAAGACCCAGGGGGATTTAACAAATGTAAAGCAAGGAGACAACGAGCTACTTTTGGATTATTTAGAGGTTCAAAAAAAATTATGATGAAATTGAAGGACACAGTCAGGACACAGTAATCACATGTTTTGAAGGAGGTTTGAGGTCTCATGCGTTGAAAATTGAATTTGGACTTTGACACCCTCGAACCATTGGAGAAATGTTTAAGACAGCAAAGCATGTGGCACTGGCCATTGAGCACTCAGACAGGAAAGTTAACCTAACCAAGGATGTGGTCGACATTAATAAAGGTGATAAGACTAAGTTCGATTCACATGGTGGGACTCAAAGGGGCATTGATGATAAGTCCAAAGCAACATTTACTCCAACTAATCAGAGTAGTTTTGAGGCAAAAGGAAAAAATCAAACACGAAAAACCGAGAGGCCATTTGGCTGAACATTCCAGTAGAAAACATTATGACTGTTTTGAAAGAAAAGTTCGGGGTCCGAGATCCATTGCTGATGAATCCACACTCCAAAAAGTTCCAAGATCGGAGTAGATACTATGACTTTCACCAAATTTTGGACATGATTGATTCTTTAAAAAGAAAGGGGTTGCTGACAAAATACATGCAAGATGGGCTTTCATAGGTTTCAACTTCAAAAGGCAAGGAGAAAGTGATTAATGTGATTTTAAATGAAGAGCTATCACTTCGGCAATTGAAAAGATAAATTCACATGTTGAAGGAGGATTATACTCTGTTAAAAAGCCTTGAGCATGAAGATGTCATTTCTTTCTCACAAGCAGAGTTGGCTCCAACTATTGGAAAAATGTCAAATCAATAATCCTCAATGTAGCAATGACCCAACCAAATTTTTAGAGATGCCTAGTTTGACGACTTTTGGTTGATTCTAGGGCCTCTTCAAACATCTTATATTATCATTGTTTCAAGGAAATGGGGTTTGGAGATCAAATGTTGACACCCACTCCGATGATACTTGAAGGGTTTACTACACATAAGGTAGACACAAAAAGAGTGATAACTTTGAATGTTACACTTGGGACCGAGCCTACTGCCAGAACCGAGGAGGTACAGTTTTATGTGGTCGATGTACAATCCATATACAATGTTATTTTGGGAACAACGAGCCAAGCAGTGTTTGACCTGGTGATTTTAGTTCCCCACCAACGAATTAAATTCCCAACAAAGTTTTGAGTAGTAACGATAGTTTCCAATCCAAAGAGCATGATAGATTACTTAATGTAGAGGAAGATGTTTGCTACAGAGTCAAAAGAAGGAACATTAATTAAAATTTCAATGCTGCATGAAGAAAGACCTAAACCTCGGAAACAAGAGTATGAAGAAGTGATAATCAATCCTGAATATCCAGAAAAAAAGATCAAGATTGGTCGCGGGTTGATTGAGGAGCAACCAAAGAATTGAAAGAATTTCTTATTCATCACAAGGATAACTTCACCTGGTGATTTCAGTTCCCCACTAATGAATTAAATTCCCAACAAAGTTTTGAGTAGCAACAGTAGTTTCGAATCCAATGAGCATGATAGATTACTTAATGAAAAGGAAGATATTTGCTATAGAGTCAAAAGAAGGAACATTAATTAAAATTTCAATGCTGCATGAAGAAATACCTGAACCTCGGAAACAAGAGTATGAAGAAGTGATAATCAATCCTGAATATCCAGAAAAAAAGATCAAGATTGGTCGCGGATTGACTAAGGAAGCAACCAAAGAATTGAAAGAATTTCTTATTCATCACAAGGATAACTTACCTGGTGTACTTTAGACATGACATAAATTGACCCTCAAATTGTAGAACATAAACTCAACATTAACCCAACTTTTGTCCCTGTCTAACAAAACTTGAGGCATTTTAAAGATGAGAAGAAGAAAGCAATAAAAGACAATGTACAAAAGCTTCTTCAAACAAATTTTATCAAAGAAGTTGACTATCCAACCTGATTGGCAAATGTGGTCATGGTGAAAAAAGCTGAAGAAAAATGGCGAATGTGTGTAGACTTCACAGATGTTAACAAAGCGTGCCTGAAGGATTGTTATCCACTCCTGAAGATCATTAATTTGGTTGATTCGAGCGAGATATGGATCACTCAACTTTCTAGACGTCTTTTCTAAATACCATCAAATTTTGATGAAAGAAACTGATCAAGTCCACACTTCATTTCAAGCAACAGGGAGGATATTTTTTATGTGGTGATGCCATTTGGATTAAAAAATGCGAGGGCCACATATCAACGAATGATGGATAAAGTCTTCAAAGAGCAGATTGGAAGAAATGTGGAAGTATATGTTGATGACATGGTTGTAAAAACACCAAAAGGAAAATCACATATCAAAGATTTAGAGACTTTTCAAACTTTGACGAAGTATAACTTAAAATTGAATCCAACGAAGTGCACTTTTGGTGTTCCCTCCGAAAATTTCTTGGGTACATGATGACTAAAAGAGGAATTGAAGCAAATCCAGAAAAAATATTTGCTTTGATGAACATGGTGGAGCCCCGATGTATCAAAGATGTCTAAAGAATTAACAGATGTATAGCAGCACTTGGAAGGTTTATTTCAAAGTCTACTGAGCAATGTTTGCCATTCTTCAAAGTTTTGAAGCAGTTAACAATGTCATTTGTTTGGACAGAAGAATGCCAAAGAGAATGAGAGAAGTTAAAATAATATTTGCAGAATCCCCCTTTGCTAAGTTCACCGGAGGTCGGAGAAACACTATATGTTTACTTAGCAACATGTAATTTGGTCGTAGCCTCTATACTTCTCCAAGAAGTTAACAACAAACAAGTCCCGGTTTATTATGTAAGTAAAGTTTTGAGCGGAATTGAATCAAGGTACCGTAATATAGAAAAATTAGCTTACTCTCTTGTTGTTACTACACAAAAGTTATGAATTAATTTTTTGGCACATCCAGTCGTGGTTTACACAAATGCACCACTAAAGCAAATTTATCACAAACTCGACTAATCTGGAAGAATGTTGAAACAATCAATCGAGTTATGTGGTTATGACATTTCCTTCAAATGGTGGACTGTAATAAAAGCCCAAGCATTGGCTGATTTTTTAGCAGAAACATCATTCACTGATGATGAAGGTCTTACCGTTGTGCCATACCAAGAAGTACCTCCACAAACAACACCAAAATGTTGGGTCATGATGATCGACAGAGCAGTTAATAAGAAAGGGGCAGAAATAGGAATCACTTTGAAATCACCAAGTTGGCAACATACTGAGGTGCGAAGTATAAAGCTTCATTTTCCGGTGTCAAATAATCAAGCAGAATATGAAGCCCTTCTACATGGACTTACATGGGCGATTGATATTGGAATAAAATTGTCTTAAGGTTTTTAGTGATTCACAAGTGGTCGTGCGACAAGTGAATGAGGAATATGCAATTTTAATTTTGAAAATATCAGGAAGTATGCAGAGCTAAAACTTCAAGTCCTACTTTGCTCATTTTCAACTTGAAAAGGTCGATGATCATCTATCGAGAATTGCCTTAGGAGATATACCCAATGACCTTACAATCAAAGTAGAAACTCGGACCAACCCAATTACAGATGCTACAAATATGATCATGAGCAATGAACTTGCAAATAAAACGTGGGTTGATAAGATTAAAGACTTCATTGAGCAAGATACATTGCCTGAAGATCCAAACAAAGCAAGACAAATTCGAAAACAAAGTGCATGATACACAGTGCATGACATTTTGTATCGAAGATCATTCTCCAAGCCCCTACTTCGCTGTATTTCTCCCAAGATGGTGCAGCCCATTCTAGAAGAAATTCATTAAGGAGTTTGCAGGTGACACCCAGAGGCTACAGCACTTACAGATCACATAATTCATCAAGGTTACTATTGGCCAACTTTGTAGTGAGATGCTTTGGGTTTTGTGAAAAAATGTAAAAGCTGTCAAATCTTTGGAGTATTCCGAGGTTACCTTCAATACAACAAATGCCAGTAGTCCCAACTTGGTCATGTAATATGTGGGGAATGGATTTGATGAGTAAATTCCCAAGGTTGAAAAGTGGATTTGAGTACTTGGTTGTAGTTGTGGATTACTTCTCTAAATAGATTAAGGCAAAACTATTGGTGCATCCCACGGAAGAGAATGTATTGAATTTTTTCCATGACTCTATTCTTTGTAGATTTGAAGTACCTCGGGCAATAGTTACAAATCACGGAACTCGATTCTCAAAGAAATTCTCAGATGAGCGCAATCGTCTGCATATTAGCATTGGAAGTCTTCAGTAGCACACCCACAAGGGAATGGCAAATCGATGTTGCCAACAAACTTGTCTAAAAGCTCTGAAGAAGAATTTGGAAGGATAGTCGAAAAAATGGGTTGACAAGCTAAACTCTGTTTTGTTGTCTAAAAGCTAAACCCATTAGTATATGGGTCCAAAGCCATAGAACCAGCCGAACTCGCAGTTCCCACATAGAGTACTTGCATAAAATGGAGGATAATAGTTCATCGAGGTTGCTTGACTTGGACTATTTGGATGAAAAATGCAAGATTGTCCGTAGAAAGATGGAAATATATAAGGAAAAAACAAAAATTTTTCATGATAAGAAATTGTTAAGGCGACAATTGCACGTTGGAGATTGGGTCCTCAGGAAGGTGGAAGTTACTTAAAAGCTTTGGAAGCTAATAAGCTTAAACCAAATTGGGAAGGACCTTACAAGATTGATAGTGAAGTAAAGCCGGGAGTGTATCGACTTCAAAATGAAGAAGGGATTTTATTCCCAAACCCTTGGCACTCCGATCCTTTAAAAAGATATTATATGTAATACAAAGTGCAGAAATTTCATCTAATCTTGTTATCATCGAAGTACTTTAATATTTAATGAGGAATCATTATGTTCATGTGCTTCGAATATTAAGTTATAAGCATTGAATTTATCTTTCAAAGTAAAGAAATCAAGCATATACAAAGTTAGGAAGTTTAAAATTAAGTAGAGTTGGTTATTGTCAAGGCAAAGTATGAAGTGAAGTAAAAAGACTTTGCAAAAAATAATCAATTTATATTAAAAATCCATATCCTATACTATTACAAAAGTCCTACGAAGTCAATAAATAAACATCAAAATCCTAATTACTATTTTTGAGACATCTCGACTTGAGGTTGATCAGTTTCGGCTAGAGTGGGAGGATTCTCTGTCAAAGTTGGCACACTCAAACTACCCAGCTCATCAATATTCCTAGTTTGGCGAAACCTTAAGACAAGGTCAAAAATATTGGGCTTTGTCACTGAGGATGACTCCAAGTCCTTCCCTCCTCTTTGTCCACCAATGCAGTCTCTTCAAGTTCTTGAGTAAAAGGGACGAAGTCTGAACCACCTCGGAATTCAAAATCAGAGAAAGAGCCTTCAACAACTTTACACATGCAAATTTTGTCTGGAATAAATTGATGAAACTGGCAGAGTACGTGAACACAACCTCGATCAAAGAAGATGTTGGCTTTGTCATAAAGATTTGTTTCATACTCCAGTGATTTATGGAACATGTCCATCACCTTGCCAGTATACACCAGAGACCAATAATACTCGATCTCATCATAGCCTTCTTGTACTTGGCAGTATGCTTCGCTTCAGTTTCAACGGCCTTCTTCTCAGTAGCCTTCACCTCGGCCTCAACCTTCTTTATTTTTTCCTCGACAGTCTTCAACTTCGCGACGAGGTCCTCTTTTTCCTTATTGGCCTTTTTGACCTTCTTCTTAGCTATTTTCTTCTGCTCTTCTACGGACTGAAGAGACTCCTGGATTGCTAAGAGTTGAGTAGCAAGCTCAAAATTTTTTCTCTCCAGTCCAATAGCAATCTACTTGGAGGAGTTGGCAGAAGATGCTATGAGGCCGAGGTGCATAGAATAGGCAGCAAACTGCAAAAGGAGAAAGTAAAGTTAGGACCGAAGTACTGATACTTGGAAATAAAATGTATATATATGCAAAAATTTCTACCTGGCCAAGATGAGAGCCTAGCAATTCAACAGTCTCGTTAATGACCATCGCATTTTATTGGGTAGAATTAAACGTGTCGGAGTCCATACACCTAGTTAGAAGACTGGTTCCTAAATATTGGGCAGTCTTCATCTCTGATAAGTGAAGGTTTAACAACTCGAGGGCTGAAGTTTGAATTCCTCTACTAGCTCATTCAACCCCTGCGAAGTCTGAGGGAGTTGGAACCCTTCTCTTAGCCATAAAGGTTTTTGGACCACTTCTCCACCCCGGCTTGTTCCAGCAGAAGCTCCACCAGTTAAAGTAGAGGCAGGGGTGATTGAAGTCTGTTGGATTGGAAAGGACTGGGAGTAACTCTTTTTCCTGGAAGCTTTGTTTTTCTCCTCCCTTCCTCTCTTGGTTCTCCCTTTGTCAGACTTAGAGTGCTTCTCCTCGTCTTTTTTAATTCTCCCTTTCTTGGGAGATTTCTTCTTCTATTATTGGTCTAGATGTGCAATAGGAGCAGGCGGCAGAGTAGCAATCCCAACAGACGAAGTTTCTATTGTGAAGGAAGACCTTTCCACAACTTTGGGAGGATTTGGAGTATCGGTCCTAATACCTTGCTCCCGAGTAGCTTTTTGGGCGGTGCGAAGTGAAGCTCGACATATCTAAAAGGAAAAAAGAGTTAGTAATAAAGTGAAAAAGCAAAAAAATATATATATGTGTGTGTCAGAAAGCATGAAATAAGAGGGTAACTAAAGTAGGGCATCTAGTGCTATTCGAAGTATTGCAAACCTAATCCTTCATAAAAACTCTTTCAGGATTGAGTTTTCACATGGGATACTCCTCCTTATCCTCTAATCCTAACAAACTTCATCGAGTATTTGTTGAAATGCCACCTATCCCGCACCAAGTCCTACTTTCATTACTAAGAAGTTCGCTAGTTGAGAAGACTTTGGTTTGGGTATTAGGGTCATCACCAAGTTCACTCTTGACGAAGTCCATAAACTTAAGATCAGATTCAGAGTACCCATGATTCCTCTTTGAAACAGGACGCCATGCTTCAAGATTTTTTGTTAAAGGTTGGAAAGGGAATCCTACAGAAGATTCTACGCATACCCACCTTTCTCTCCATAGACCAACTTTATTTGAGGGTGGGTTAAAAATTGATACCATGTTTGGACGAGGTCAGAGTGAGATGGTTAAGTTGTTCATGCAAAGTATCCCAAAGAAGGTGCTAAGAATACGCTCAGATAATTCTACTCCAACTTGTCTACAAAGAACGATGAGTGCATGAAATACCTGACCCCATTTGGATGTACATGAGTAGGTTGAGCTCCTATCAGAGTCAAAAGGTCACAAAAAGCGGGGTTTAGAGGAAGACTAAGTCCTCATAAACGATGATCTACGGAATCAGAACGAAGTAATTTGACATGGAAATTACAGAGGGCATAAAAAATTCTAAATATAGTTCTATCTAAATCTACAATCAAAGATTGAATTTCAGCAAGGTCAAGAATATTGTTCTTCATAGCAAAGTCCCCATCCAACCATTTTTTACCTCGACTGGGGTTCTTATTACGAGGCCCAGACTTTGGCATATCCCTAGTGGTTAAACCTGTTGCAGTTACTCCAGCAAAGGTAGTCTTGGGGATTGAAGAAAAAGTAGGTATGTCAACCGAGATAGCCATTGCAAAGGTTGGATCTACAAAAGGGTTGGTCGAAATGAAGGTACTTGAGGCTACGACAGTTGGAATTTGTTCCAGAGTAGGATTATCAAAGTGGGGAGTGGAACTCTCATCTCCTACTATTTCATCATTTCCTACACTCTCCTCACTTGTGTTATCGCACTCCTCAACACTCATGTTGTCATCCAAAGTAGGGAGGGAGTCATTGGACTCAACCTCGACTACGCTTGGAATTGGAACTTCGGAGTTCGATGTGACAACCTGAGATAAGTTACAACTCGGTGAGTTATTTAAGATTCTATTTATACCTTCCTCATCATCTAGATCTAACATCCTAGAGTCTAAAGACTTGTGGGCTTCATCAAAATACCCCATACTCCGAGCACTAATTTCAATAATGTCCAAAACCCAATGCTCATTCCTATGGTATCGAACAGATTGGAAATTTTTCACAATTTTCCAACAATCCTTTTTTCTTCAAATAAAATTAATCCCTGCACACTAAGTTTCCAACAAACCTTCTTAGATACATGCTTTATACCCATTCTACCCAGAAACCCAAATAAAACCAAAAACACAAAAATAAATCCATATGAAAGAAACTAGAATACATTGATGTGGATCAACGACGCCAGTGACAATAAAAGGGTTTTTTAGAAAAAGGAACTGAAAATAAAGAAAAAAGGTATTACAAAAGAGAGAAAGAAAAACCGATAATGGGCTTTAGAAAGAAGAACAAATTTGCAGAAAGGAAAAGAAATTCAAAGTGCAAAATGTTTGGGATGCTCAGAAAATATGAAATGTAGGGAGATATGAAGAAATCGGTAAAAGAAAGAAGAGAGTTTATAAAAACATGGGCTATTTATAGAGGAAAGGAAAAAAGCTTGTGTTAGAATTTTCCTCTCTCCAGAAATATCCGTTCAGTTCCTGTGAAATCTAGCCTTCGGATACTCAAAAGATGTGTTAAAAACGCGATAGGCGCCTAAGGTTGATGATGGGAATCTTTTAAGATAATTCTTAGGAAACAAAGAGACAATTAAAACTAGTTCAAATTAAAAAAAAATTGGGATTTGCACTAAACGTACATTCGAAGTGTAGATATTGGAAAATTTTCTGAAGTTCAAGATCTTGATTAAAAAAAAAAGTACTCAGATTGAAGCAAATTGAAGACTTGTTCAATCTAGGGGACCACTAAAGTGGAAAAGAACTTCGGTCAATAAAAGGCCATGTGGATAATGTTATCCCTTCGCTGGGGATCCACATGGACAATATTACTACTTCACTAGGCGAAGTAGATATTGGACCAATTAGAAAACAAATCAGCTACTGTTGAAAATCAAACTAGTCCTAATTCCAAACAAACAAGATCCCAAGAGCTAAATGTAAATTCCAACTCCAACTCACAAGAATAATCTAATTCACATAGTAAGGCTCATCCACAAGAAGAGCATATCAAGTCCAAGAGGAAACCGTCCCAGATTCCCTGAAAGAATCTCAAGATCAGAATCTAAAAAGTGATCCATCAGAGAAAGATGAGCCGATCGAGTCAAAGAACGCACTTCCCACTGGACAGGAGTCTCGTAGATCTCCATATTATACACTTGTTTCACCATTAGGACAATCTATTCGTTCTTTGAATAATGGAGATTCAGATACTATTAGAGCTCAACAAACTACGCAGATAAATATTTTAGAAAGTCGAGTACAACAATGATAACTCCAATTTATATCACATTTTTATCATTGATTCATGCCTTAAAT
>LVCA01004091.1:23796-36211 GCA_004801955.1 Calotropis procera
AGATTAGAAATGTTCTCATTTCTAGGGCTTAATTTTTGTGCTCAAATTTGAGGGACCTTCAAAACCCTAGAATACACAGTGTGTTTGAAGGAGGGCTTATTTTTAGCCCTAGCTTGAAATTCTTTCCTGTATATCCGCAATTCAGGTATTCTTTATCATTTCTACATTCGGAAACTCTAGAATTTAGATACTTCTTGGTGTTTCCTGAAACCCTAGAATTGTTTCTAGTGATTCAATTTAATTTCTAGGGCTCATTTTATGTGGTTATGAATGTAGAATTCGAATTTTCTTCTGTGCTCATGCATTTTGGTTGAATTGTGAGTTTTGATTTTTCATTTTTTTTTGGTTTTGAACATTGTTCTTGAGAGAGCTCGGGCAAGTAGCTCATGTTCTAATGTCACTAGTTGCTGAGCCTTTGCACTGAATGTTATTCCGTTCTCTTTGAGCTTTTTTGTTTTAGCTTTTATTTCTCCTCCAGCTACTCCGTTGATGCTGCTGGCATTTGAATGGGAATGGTTATAGCTGCCAGGTAGGATACATGGTCCTGGAAATATGATTTCATGAGTTGTATTATGAAGTTATGCTTCTTGTTGGCATTTTCATTTCTGTACAAGGTTTGACATGGACAGTGAAACGTTGTCATGATAGGTGACAATCAATGAATTGCAATGTGCTATGCGTGCATTGGAGTAATATTCATGTACAAAGTATTTGAAGCGAGGACACATCGAAGGGCCACATTGATTTATTTAGTTCACTTCGTTGTTTGGAAGAATTTTCTTAGGATATCCAATCAATATTTTCTTGGCTAAAAAGAAAATTTAAGTTGTTGGCATGTCTAGTGCAGCTATTTCTTCTGTCTTACTCTGAGCATGGCATTGACTAAATCCATATGTTGTTCTCTTTGTGTGAAAGGGTTAATCAATTTCATAAACTCTATTTATTGGTTTCTATTAAATTTATATCTTATCTAAAGGCTAAAGGTTTTAAGCTTATAGCTGGAGGATAAATTCATAAGATTAAACATACTCCCTCACATGTAGGCCAAATACAAATTCTGAACCAAGAATTCAAGAAATGTAGAAGTACCAAATGGGGCGGAGCTAAGGCTTGAATACGGGACTCTAATACAATGTTAAATTTCCATCTCACCTAAAAGCTTAAGCTTATAGATAGGGTTTTTTTCATTTAAATTTAGATTACTGATACTGCTCACCTTTCCTTAGCATTGTTGGATGCTAAGTCTAAAGTTAAACAAGTGATTGTGATTACTGGAAATGACCCCTCTAATTGGTGGGGTTGAGGGATTATCTTTCTTCTAAAGCATCTGAGAAACTGGTGAAATTTTGTTGCTATCATTGCATGGAACTTCTCTAATGCTGCTACCTAATGCATTTTCAGTTTCCCACAGCCTTGCTTGAATATTTATAATCTTATGTACTGAATGTATCTTGAAATGAGTGCCATCTTTGAACTGTCTTCAAAGTGAAAAGATCTATTTTATTACATTTGATATCAATGTTATGATATAGTTTTTATGGGATGTTTCCTTTTTATCATTTTTTTTGCATTCGCTTCTTAAATACTACTAGTGGATTTGTCTGGACCAAAGATTATAAACAACAGAGGTTTTCTTGTTTATTAACATAAACCGCCATTCTCCTTTGGTCATAGAGATTTACCTGGAGTTAATGGAAGAGGGGCACCGGTAGCTATTTAGATAGTAATGCATGGATGCAGATCAGCATCTCATCTTGTAGTCAATGCTGAGGTTGATTCCATGGGAGGAGTTGTTGAAGGCGGAGTTGGTGTAGGGACAAAAACTTCTCCGCGACAAGCAGCAATTGAGAAGGTTCAAGCAGAGCTTAGGTAAATTCCAGCATTTTGCTGGCATTGTGTTGCGAAATACTCTTTTCACATAATGTAGATCCCTTATTGTGGACACTTACATCTGCACTTTATCTATTTTGTATTTGTATTTTTTTGATGTTTACAGGCAAGAATATGACATCCGAGAGGAAAGGAGAAGAGAGCTAGAATTTCTTGAGAAAGTATGGTAACTTCATCTTTATTGTACTTTATTAATTTTCTATGTAATCATTTTAGATGACAGAAAATCTCCATTTGAAGGGTGGAAATCCCTTGGATTTCAAGTATGGGAATGCTGCTTCAGTTAGTGTACAGTCCACTTCACTTACAGATCAACACCATGATATTTTCCTGACCAGGTTTTTTGGTTGCTTCTGTTGTTCCTTTTTAATCCTCCGACTTACCAAATTATTAATTTTTCTTCTTTATGTTATACAGTGAAGCAAAAGGAAGTTTTGCAATTACTGCTTCACCCCATGGAGATTCAGTTGAAAGTAGTGGAAGACCTGGAGCTCATTCAGCTTGTGAACCCAATAGTGCAGATAATCTCATGTTATTTGATGGTGAAAATGATTCTGTTGAAGTTGGTAGGAATTCTAGACAACCCAGTAAGAAGAATGGCACACTAGCAGAGCATTCCTTTCCAGTAGATGGAAATCAAAATGCAAAAGAAATAGGAGATTCTGCTGGTTTTGGCCGCTCAAAAAAGGCATATATTCGCCGGAACAGGTCCCGCACAAACCGTGATGGTGGTCGTTCAAGTTCAACTGATGTACTTCTTGCTCGTGGAGGTCATGGGTCTTCTTTATCTGTTCGCCATGGGCTCAAGGATTCAGTAGGGTTGGTTTCAGAAGAAAATGACCAGAAGATCCAGAAATTTTCTTTGAATGGTTATTCACCTACAAATTCAGATGTAGTTACAGTTTCCAAGACTCTACCTTTGCATGGTCAGCTGGACACAGAGTTGGATGGTGTAAAGACTGTAGAATCAAGTAACAACCAGGTTAAAGATGTTCAGCCAAATGTTGGGTCAGATGTGAGTGCTCCGAATAATTCAGAATTAGTCTCTGACACTCAAAAAGCTACTAAAGACAAGGATTTTGCTGTAGCTGAACCTGTTAAGGGACCAGAAGAGGTCTCAGCTTCAGAAAGAGTTGAAATTGAGCCACGTCTGCATGTCTCACAGGCAGAAAACCCAGCTGGTTCTGGTCAAGATAGTGGATTTGGCACACAGAAGGGAGATGATAAGAGTGTGATGAATGAAGGTTGGGACAGCACTGCTGAACTGGGTATAAAGGTCTTAGATTCGGAGTCATCTTGCACCCAAACTAGTCTTAATTTAGATGGAAACAATGGCAGTGTAATGTATACTAACCAACGGAATAATGATTCCAATGGTATTGTCAAAGAGCATATCCCTATGCTTGAGGCTAAACAGCCTATAGAAGGTGGTCAAACCATTAAAGAAGCCAAGGAGGTTAAAGTTGATGAAAGTAATACTTCCATTAATGAAGAATGTAATTCTGGTCAAGGAAGCCACAAAGTGAATGGGTTTATGTTGAAATCAGAAGAAGAAATAAATGGCAATGCATCTGGTTTACTAGACAAATTGAAAAACCAGAATCAAACTGAAGTGGATGATAAAACTACTGATGAAAGAATGGAAGCAAATGGCAATGCTGGGTCAGAAAAAGAGGGGAAAAAAAGCATTTTATTGTCTGAGGATTTGATTGCCAAGGATAGGAATCTTAGAAGAGATTCTTCCATTATAAAACTTCCTGATACTTCCACTTCCACAGCTGGTGTTTCTCTCCCTCCTGGGGGACAACCGCTCTCTGATATCAATGTGAAAGCAAGCAAGGCTGATGAAGACTCCATCTTGAAAGAGGCACGGATTATAGAGGTTATTTTGTCATCCTTTTTTTTCTTGATATGTTGGCTTAAAGAATGTTTTCTGTCAGCTTCTATACAATTTGTTGTTGTTGATCACTTTATTTCTGCTCCGAAGATCTTACTTGATAAACTGAACAGGCTAAGCGTAAGAGAATTGCGGAGTTGTCTGTAGCAACATTGCCTGTGGATTTTCGTCGTAAATCTCAGTGGGATTATGTTCTCGAGGAGATGGCATGGTTGGCAAATGATTTTGCTCAGGTATTGTTTTAAGAATAAATTTGGTTATTTGGTGATGTGTTTTTTTAGTGGAACAATGTTTCTGAAACTTCTTTGTTACTATAACTGACTTTTTTGTTCAATGTCATTTTCTCTCTTAAGTTTGGGATATCTTTCAGCTTATCCTTTTCTAGACTCTGCAGTAATTAATGTTTGTGCACTGAGTTTTTGAGCATTTGAACTTAGCATCAAAACTATTCTGATCTGCTCAAACTTTTCTTTCTATAGGAGCGCCGCTGGAAGATAACTGCTGCTACACAATTAAGTCATCATGTTGCTTCTGCCTGTAGGTTAAGATTCCATGAGCAGAATAATTCTTCTGAGCACAAAAGAGTAGCTCGGATTTTGGCTAGAGCTGTCCTGGAGTTCTGGCATTCAGGAGAGGTACCTTAGAAAGTTTTTCTCCTTTTGTCTCTTCGTTTCCTTATCTTTTTTTTTGGGGGGTGGGGGATTAAGGTAATATGGGAAGGAGGATTAATGATTTATGGTATGCAATGATAATCTTGTTTTTGTTCACTCACTGAATCTTGCAGTTTGGGTTCTTTCATTCTATTTATTAGATTCATATGGATTCCAGGTTGGGTTCATAATTAATAGTTTACATATGAAATCTTGCCTTTTCCCCAATGAAGAAAGGAAATTGGGAGATGTTATGAGTGCTGCTTACTTTTTTGTGTGTGCACATTTGTTGTTGGCAGGAAACAAGGAAACAACAGCAGATGCAATGTTGTAGAAAAGAGTCACTTGCTCTTCAGCAATATGTTGCGAGGTTTCTGAAACATAACAATTCTGATATTTTACATGGGCAAGCTGAAGCTCCAGTTACTCCAGATAGAGTTTCTGATGTTGGGATCATGGACATGTCATTAGATGATTATTTGACCGAAGTATGGACAATTACTAATTATAATATCTGCAAATTTTCTATGCTTAGATTTTTCATTTCAATACTCCAAATGATCTTATAAGAGTCTACGGGTAGACAGCTCATTCTTAAATCTAATGTCTTGTCCAAAATGTACTAGTGTATGAGAATTGCTGTTTAACTTTTGAGGTTCACTAGGTATTGGCGTCTATTCCTGTCTTCTTTGTAGTATTTTTTGTACCCAGTGTTATTTGTATTTCTGTTTTTGTTTGTTTCTTGGATATGTCTTATTGGCGTTATGGAGATTTTCATGGAATCGTTTGTTTTTTCCCAGGAAACCATATTCTACACTGTGCCTCCTTTTGCTGCAGAAAATTATAGAAATTCAATCGAATCTCATGCTATAAGATATGAGGTAACCTTACGTAAATGTGACTCCACTGTCAAATTGAATTCTCTCTGAAATATAATTTTTGTACGTGAATCACTTTTGATGAATTATTTGTGGACTTTTAGAGTCTGTATCTTGAACTTATGCTTTGTGAAACTTTTACCTGCTTATTTAAATTAAAAATATCTCATCAGAAAACTGGTAATTGCATACAAGAGGAAGTGGAAACATCTGCATATGATGCTATGGCAGGTACATCAATCAAGCAACCTTTTTGCCTCTTTTTTTGGTCTTTCACTGTCTTTTAATATTTGCTCGGGAATGCAGACTTTGGCTGCCAAGATAATCCTTATGAAGAGGATGAAGGAGAAACAAGCGCTTATGATGCTTCTTTGGCCTTTGATGCTAACAAGCCATCAAGATTTTCTCAGAAAAGATGGAAAAATTCAACAAAGGCATACAGTGGAAGAACTTTTGAAGTGGTAGCTGATTCTCAATTGATGCAATGTATGGAAAATAAAGTCAGCACTCAGCAACCTGTTTTGGGAAAACGTTCAGCTAGTAGTCTTAATGTTTCATTTCCAACAAAGCGAGTGAGGACCTTCGGCAGGCCAAGAAATAGTCCTTTTAGTGCTGGGACATCTGCTTATGTTCAGATTCCTCTTAAGACAGATGCTTCAAGTGGTGATACCAATTCATTCCAGGATGATCATAGTACCCTGCATGGTGGATCCCATGCGCCAAATAATTTGGAAGTTGACTCGGTGTCAGACTTTGAAAAGTCATTGCCATTTGATTCTGCAGAAGTATCAACAAAACCTAAAAAGAAGAAGAAAGGGAAACATTTGGTAAATTTTTGAACATTTCTCAGCGGATCAGTGCCATTTTTTATCCAAGAAGTGATTGATTTTTCTTCTTCTTGAATCCACTAAGAGTCTTTTGTCTTCTTCTAGGGATCTGCATACGACCAGAGATGGCATGTTGATTCTAATTTTCAAAATGACCAGGTACCTTTCTCATGGTCAATTTCAGTATACAAACATTGATAATTTATTTCTCCAATTAAACTATTAATTATCTCATTAAAGGGTTTCAAAAAGGGGTGGAGGGGTTGTCAAATTTATTTTTTCATTTGTCCATGGTCTTAGTGATTAATCATTTTATGCCCCTTTTTGATGATTTAATCTTCATCGACATCGTCTATGTTTTTCTCGCTCAACTTCACTGCTCTTTATGATTGATGTGTAAATGCTTTCTAGAGGTACTTGTTTATGTTTTCACATTACCCTAACCTTGTTTCTGGTTTTAAAGGTGAATTTCCTATACGTTGGCTTTCTGTTTCGTATATTTGTGGTTAAGATGCATATTAGTGTGTAGAATAAGCAACGAGTGCATGTTACTCTTTACACTCTTGTACTATTCATTGTCCAAAGTCTAGAAACAACTTGCTACAAATTTTCAACTTCAATTATTTATTAAATAAACTAATGTGTAAAAATTTACAAAATGTATAACATACAATCTTTGACCTTGTTTAGCTATTGGAATGGCTAATACATTCTAATTCTTGGGTCACTTTACATTTACGAGTAGTTCTTTGTATTTTTTTTACAGTTTCAGAGAGACCATTCCAAAAAGAAATCTGAAGGACTTCAACTTGAATCGAATGGTAGCAGTGGTAAAAGTCTTATATTAAAATAACAGCACCAGTCAAAACATTTTAAGTCTGCTGGTTCTTATATCACTGTTTTCTTTCTTGGAAGGTTTATTTGGACAACACATTGCAAAGAAACAGAAGATTATGAGGTCATCACTTGATATTTCATATGATAATACTGGTCCAGTTGGAGGGTCTGCTCCTTCTCCAGTTGCTTCACAGATTAGTAATCCTAATAGGTTGATTAGATACTTTGGTGGCCGTGACCGGGGGGGTAGGAAAAACAAAGCATTGAAGGTATTATCTCTCTCTGATTGACTACGTGACCTACTGCCCCTCTCAATTATTTTTTGTGCCTAATCAGTTGCCATCTTTATAAGAACTTGAGCATTTGAATTTGCTTGCAGCTGCCTGTTAGCCAATTAGATTCAGGAAGTCCATGGACATCATTTGAAGAGCAGGTTTATCTAGTTTTGCTCAATTACTTGCATTTTGACTGGTTTTATTACTGCAATGATAAAAATATTATTATTTGTGTTTAGGCACTTGTTGTCCTTGTACATGATTTGGGTCCAAACTGGGAGCTCGTTTCTGATGCTTTAAACAGCTTGCAATTTAAGGTAGATACACTAGATTTCTGGTTTTCTCATTCCTTCCTTCACTCGTGTTCTAGGTGGTTTGATTCAGCTGAACTTAGTTATTTCTTCAATCTTTTGGATTCCTCGCTCTTGGTTCATATATATACTTTTTTCTTCTTTTTTCTTCACTTTTTTGGTTACTATATGATTGACCGGCTAAGTATTTGCAGTGTGCATTCCACAATCCTAAAGAATGTAAGGAACGCTATAAACTTGTAGTAGATAGACCCAGTGGGGATGGTGCTGATAGTGCTGATGATTCGGGATCTTCTCAAATTTATGAATCTACGCTGGCTGGCATTCCAAAAGTAAATTCTTTCATCATTCATCTCTTGTTTTGATACAAAGAAACTGTTATAGTACTTCTTTAAATTGTATTGTAGGTTTCCAGTAGTCTTCTTATCAAGAAGTTGTCTCCATATGTGACACAGGGAAGTGCCAGGCATTTATTTCAACAGCTGCATGGGCCAATGGAAGAGGACACCTTGAAATCTCATTTTGAAAAGATTATTGTGATTGGGCAGAAACTTCATCGTAGGAGGAAGCAGGTACTGTTTTTGACTAATGCATTGTGGTGGTTTCTAAGGTAAACCATTCTGTTTGAGTATTGAACTGATTTTATTAGCACCCTGTGGGAACACTAGAGACTTCAAAATGATACCTCATTATGCATTTTGAGAGGGATATGAAATACCTTTTTATGAACAGAGTGGAGGCAGAAATGCCTATATCGTTGTTTTTGAAATTATATTTAATGGATCAAAAGGTATATTGGTGGCAAAAGTATTATATCTTGATGATATTTGCAAAATTTGTATAAATGGAAAAAGCAGAGTTTGACAAGATTTTTGAATACAGCAAGTATTTATTATTATTATTTGTTTTTCTTCTCTCCTTTGGGAGAAAAAGGAGGTGGGGGGAGGGTTGAAGACTAGGGATGATTCTTGTGGAATGCATTTAAAATATATTAGTCTCTATGATTTTATTGTGTAGCCTACCTAAGTCAAATTGGAGCAGCATTGTTCCTTGTTACTGTTATGGATATATATTTTTTTTTTGACAAGAACTGTGATGAGAAAAGTTTTAATTATGAGAAATAAATTGTATTGTAATCTTACATTGACACAGTTCTGTGTGTGTGTAGCTTCTTTCTTCTGTTAATTTATGTTTACTTATTGAGGCTTGTACCTTTCGGAAAAAGCTTGTGTGCAATATTTAAATGAATGTATGGAACTTTCATTCAGTTTTATTTATTTACTTCCTTTTTTTTTTTAATTTCTATTGCAAGAATGAGTGTCAAGATCCAAAGCAACTCCAACCACCCCATGGTTCTCATATGTTGGCTCTCACTCAAGCTTGTCCAAACAATCTAAATGGAGGACCTCTTTTGACGTAAGTGAATTTAGTTTAAGGAATTGCTTCTGGTTGAGAATCCTACCAGCTGAAGTTCATTATTATTACTATTTTATTATTTACTTTCTCCCTGATCTTTCTGCTGTTTCTCTTCGGCCCGCGTTGCTCCTTTTGTGGTGCAGACCTGTTGATCTTTGTGACGCAATGGAGTCAAGCCCTGATTTACTTCCTCTTAATTTTCAAGGTCCACATGGAAGTGGATTAGCTATTTCTAGTCCTGGTACAATGGCACCAATGCTTAATGCTTCTGGTGCGAATTCAGCAGGGACAGGATCCTCCAGCATGCTTATTGGAAATAACTTATCATCATCTGTTCCAGTCAGTGGTTCTGTAAGGTAAAATGTTTGTTCTGGGAAGAGATGACCTTATTGCTCCTTTTCTGTATTTGTACCAATATATTTGGACCCTGAACTATATAGGGATGGAAGATATACCATGGCGAGGTCAGCATCACTGTCAATTGATGAACAACAGCGGATGCAACAGTATAACCATATGCTATCTAACAGAAACATCCCCCAGTCGAATGTTTCATCTCCAGGAGCTCTTTCTGGAAATGATCGTGGTGTCCGCATGCTTCCTGGTGGCAATGGTATAGCTATGTCTGGTGGAATTAACCGAAGCTTGCCCATTGCACGGCCTGCCTTTCAAGGGATTACATCATCACCTATGATGAATTCTGGGAGCATGATTTCTTCGGGTATGGTTGCAATGGCAAGTCCAGTGAACATGCACACTGGTGTTGGCTCTGGTCAGGGGAACTCTATTAGGCCACGTGATCCTTTACATATGATGCGGGTGAGTCATCTGTTATTATGAGCACCATTGTTTAATTTCCTCCTAGGTAACACTGGGCTACTTGTTATCTCAAGCTTTTCTTAGTTTGATACACCATTACTTTTCTCTCTCTCTCTCTCTCTTATTTATTTACCTTTTTGTTTGTGTTTGTAGTCTAAAATTTATGCATGTAATTTTTTGCCTAATACGTGTTGTTTGAAATCTCTCTTATCCGCACATCTTGTGTATTGCACTTCTATTTTTCTAAGATTACAGACAGACTTGTTCTCTGTCATGCTTGAGGTGAATACTATTTACTAATTTAAGCTAACTATTCCTATAAGTGAAAATACACACCTGTGCATTCTGTGTCTTTTTTTATTCTTTTCTTGAAATATACCCATTTTCCTTTAATTTACATTGCTGTCCTCCCTTGAAAAGCATGTATATATCCTAGGACACTTTGCATTCATCGTAAGAGAGAGGTTGGTAAAAGGACTGATTAATCTCAAATGCCTTGTAGATGATGTAATTGTTGTCTCTTTGAAAACAACAGCATGTATGTTTGAAGTAAATCATCATGCTTTCCTAATTACATACAATATTTTCTTATCTTTTATAGCCTGGACAAAATCAGGATCCTCAACGCCAAATGATGGCACCTGAGCTTCAGATGCAAGTTTCTCAAGGAAACAACCAAGGAATCCCGCCTTTTGGTGCATTAAGTTCTTCTTTTCCTAATCAGACTGTCTCTCCACCTGTTTCATCATACTCGATCCACCATCAGCAGTCACATTCAATGTCTCCTCAACAGCCACATGCTAGCAGTACACATCATTCTCATCTCCAGGGAGCCAATCATGCCAACAATCGTCAAGCGTATGCTATTCGTTTGGCGAAGGAAAGACAGATACAACAGCAACGTCTTATGCAGCAACAGCAACAATTTGCATCATCTAACTCTATGATGGTACAACAGAGCCAGATTCCTATATCACCACCACCACAAAGTAGTTCTCACACCAGTACTCCAACGGTATCACTTTCTCCTTTGACATCAGTATCAACAGTGCCACAGCACCAGCAGAAACATCAAGTTCTTCCTCCCAGTCTTGCACGGAGTTCTCCAGGTGGAAGTAGTGGTCTGACTAGTCAGGTTGGTAAGCAAAGACAGCGTCAATCACAGCAGCAACAGCATCAATTTCAGCAGGCTAGCAGGCATCATCCTCAGCCAAGACAACAAACACAACAGTCCCAGCAGCAGGCTAAAGTTTTAAAGGGAGTTGGAAGAGGGAATATCATGATGCATCAGAACATGTCAATGGATCCGTCCCTATTAAATGGTCTTTCTTCAAATCCTGGAAACCAGTCTGCAGAAAAAGGAGACCAGGCAATGCATTTATTACCGGGTCAGAACTTGTATGCTGGCTCAACTTTGAATTCTGTCCAGTCGGGGAAGCCAGTAGCATCTCATTCTTCAAATCAGGCTCAGACTCATCAAAAGATGTATTCTGGCCAGGCATCCCCTATGCCTAAGCATCTCCAGTCAATGCCTAGTCATTCTGATAATGTCAATCAAGGCCACATTTCTCCTGCTGCATCTGGTCCACCTTTGTCTACTGGTCCTCAATCTGTTTCACCAATGGCCATGGCTTCTTCTAGTCATTTGCAGCCACAGTTGCAACCTAACCAGAAGTTGCCAAATCAAAGTCAACCAAATGCTCAAAGGGTGTTGCAGAATCGCCACGTGAATTCTGAACCATCAGCTAGACTTCAGGGAAGGGAATCCCAAGTTGACCAGATACCTATGGCTAACTCACCTCAGATGGGTTCTGTAGCTACAATGTCTAAAGCCTCTAATGATGTAACCAAACAGGTTGTCTCTTCTGCTGGAGGTCCCCAGTGGAGAGCTTCAGAGTCATATGATTCTGTAACCCCAAATCCAGCCAATAATTTGAGCTCTATCCGTACCCCGCCTACAAATTCTGCCAGTAGTGAACAGTCATCGCAAACAGGCCATGTGTTAGGCCAGAGGCAGTCTTCAGGTAGTTTGCCTCCTGTTGGGCATGATAGTAGTACACAGTGGCAGCCGCAGCCATCTTCGTTGCAACAACCTCTATCACCTGCATCTCAGCAGCAGCAACAAGCATCAGCACAGCAGTTGCCACTGCCATCTCACTTGCAGCAGCAGTCTCAGCTTGTGGGAAATAGCAGTATGTTTGTTAGGTCAACTGACTCCAGGCTGGAATAAAGCAGTCTCAACGAGAAATTTTTCTGTTGGGCTCAAGTTTGTCCAGGTGGCTGAGCAGGCTCAGTAAACAGTTAGTGTACAGGTTTGTTCCATCTTCATATGAAAATTTTCGTCAACATGCAATGGCTGTGCTGGCCTCCCCTTACTTTAACCTTGTTAGTAACGTTTCTTATCATGTTTAATACAGATTTTAGTTTCCGAGCTGTTGAAAGTTTTAGTCAACATGGCATTGTGCTAACTATTGGTTGTTCTTTTATTCAGAGGAATCACTATGTTCCACAGGGCATTACTGGATTGACCTGAACTGAAGATAAAGTTACATGAAAAGGGTTTTTGGCTGGACAAATTTTTGGGGTTTGTACATTATCATTTCGCTAGATCTTTG
>LVCA01004387.1:15231-27349 GCA_004801955.1 Calotropis procera
GTCACATTTTGTGTGTTTATTCTTCTATTAGCATATATATTAATTGATTAAGTTTTTCCCCTCAGTTCCTGTCACCGAGAATCTATTTCTATCATGTGGGGTTGTATTTGAATTTAATGTCAACATTTTTGCAGCATCACTTATCATCTCTGCTTGCGTCCACTGACCCTGATGTTGTTGAGGCATGCCTGCAAACATTGTCTGCTTTCTTGAGGAAAACAGTTGGGAAGTTCTACACTATCAGAGATGCGTCTCTTAATTCGAAATTGTTTGCTTTTGCTCAAGGTTGGGGAGGAAAAGAAGAAGGCCTAGGATTGGTAGCTTGTGCTTTGGAGGATGTCTCTGATCCAGTTTCTTATGAGTTGGGTAGCACCTTGCATTTTGAATTTTATGCAGTCAATGAAACTGCTACAGGAGATCAACAAGCCCAAGGTCTACAAATTATTCATCTTCCTCACATTCATACTAGACAGGAGTCTGATATTGAATTGTTGAATAAACTAGTTTTAGAGTATAAAGTTCCCCTTAGCTTGAGATTCTCTCTTTTGACAAGGTTGCGCTTTGCAAGGGCTTTTAATTCCCTTGCTGCTCGACGTCAGTACACATGCATCCGCCTATTTGCTTTTGTAGTTCTTGTTCAAGCATGCAACAACTCTGAGGACATGGTTTCTTTCTTCAGTACTGAGCCAGAATTCATCAACGAGTTGGTTGCCTTATTAAGCTATGAAGATGCAATTCCTGAAAGAATTCGGGGTTTAAGTATTCTTTCTTTGGTTGCAATTTGTCATGATCGGGCAAGACAGCCTGCTGTATTGACTGCTGTTACATCTGGTGGGCATCGTGGTATTCTCTCAAGCCTTATGCAAAAAGCCATTGATTCTGTTGTGAATAGTTCATCAAAGTGGTGGGTTCATTTTGCTGAGGCTTTATTATCTCTGGTCACTGTATTAGTTTCATCTTCATCGGGTTGCTCGGCCATGCGAGAGGCTGGTTTTATTCCTGCTCTTCTGCCCCTTCTTAAAGATATGGATCCCCAGCATTTGCATTTGGTTAGCATGGCTGTACATGTTTTAGAAGCCTTTATGGATTACAGTAACCCTGCTGCTGCACTCTTCAGAGACTTGGGTGGGTTAGATGATACTATCGCACGCCTGAAGGTTGAAGTTTCTCATGTTGAAAATGGCTCAAAGCAGCAGAGTATTTCCATTGACATTGACAGCTCAGAATCTAGTGGATCTCAAGCTGTTACAGTGACATCTCCCGATTTAGATAATTTGCAGCCTCTTTATTCAGAGGCAATGATGGCCTATCATCGGCGGCTACTGATTAAAGCTTTACTTCGCGCCATATCCTTGGGAACTTATGCTCTTGGAGCCAGGGCTCGGGTATCTGGTAGTGAAGAGAGCTTGTTGCCCCAGTGTCTGTGCATAATTTTCAGGAGAGCAAAAGACTTTGGTGGAGGGGTCTTCTCCCTTGCTGCAACAGTGATGAGTGATCTCATCCACAATGAACCTACTTGCTTTGGTGCTCTTGAAGCATCTGGTCTTCCATCTACGTACATTGATGCAATAATGGATGGTGTTCTTTGCTCTGCAGATGCTATAAGTTGCATACCTCAATGCCTTGATGCACTGTGTTTGAATAATAATGGTCTTCAGGCAGTCAAGGATCGAAATGCTCTGAGGTGCTTTGTGAAAATATTTACTTCCAGAACGTATCTGCGAGCCCTTACTGCTGACGTGTTGGCCTCCTTGTCTAGTGGCTTGGATGAACTAATGCGTCACGCATCGTCATTGCGTGGACCTGGAGTTGATATGTTGATTGAGATTTTAAACTCCATTGTAAGGCTTGGTTCTGGGCCTGAATCTGCTTCCTCCACTGTTTCTCCTAGCTGTTCAACACATGGTCCCATGGAAACAGATGCTGATGAGAAAGGCATCATTCCAGTGGATGAAAAGGTTGAAAGTTCAGATCCGGCAACTGAAGCTTCATTGGATGTGTCTGTAGGAAATATTGAATCTTTTCTTCCTGATTGTGTAAGCAATGCTGCTCGTCTTCTTGAAACGATTCTACAGAATTCTGATACCTGCCGTATCTTTATTGATAAAAAAGGAATTGAGGCTGTATTGCAGTTGTTTAGTTTACCTTCCATGCCTTTTTCAGTTTCTGTTGGTCAGAGCATATCAGTTGCATTCAAGAACTTTCCTCCTCCGCACTCTGCTTCTCTTGCTCGAGCAGTATGTTCCTTCTTGAGAGAACATCTGAAGCTGACGGTTGAACTTTTAATTTCTGTTGGAGGCAGTCAGCTGGTTGAGGTAGATGCTACTAAAAGATCGAAGGTCTCTAGATGCCTTTCTAGTCTTGAAGGACTCTTGTCTCTTGCCAATAGTTTGTTAAAGGGCACAACTACAGTTGTCTCCGAATTAGGTACTGCTGATGCTGATGTGTTAAAGGACCTTGGAAGGGTTTACAGGGATACATTGTGGCAAATTTCATTATGTCGTGAAGCTAAGGTGGATGAGAAGCGGAATCCTGATGTGCAGACTGAAAATACTGATGCTGGAGTATCTAATAATGCGGCTGGAGTATCTAATAATGCAGCTGGAACTGGAAGAGAGAGTGATGATGATGTCAATGGTCTCTTGTTAAGCTACATGAGCCCTCTTTCTATCAGGGCTAGTTCTCACTCGCACTGGGGTGTGCATCGTGAATTTATTTCAGTTGTTCGGTCTGGAGAAGGGTTTAATCGGCGAAGTCGACATGGGTTACCGCGTATACGGGGTGGAAGGTCTGGCCGGCATTTGGAAGCTTTGCAAATTGATCCAGAAGGTGCAGTGAGCACAGATACTGCTGCTCTAGATGTGAAAAAGAAAAGCCCTGAGGTTCTTGTTTTCGAAACTCTTACTAAGCTTGCTTCTACAATACGTTCTTTCTTTACAGCTCTTGTCAGGGGATCTACAAACCCTTATCGCCGAAGGACTGAGATCGTGTCACTGAGTTCAGCTTCAAAAAGTATTGGAACAGCATTATCTAAAGTTTTCCTTGATGCTCTTGGTTTTTCTGGTTATTCGACATCCTCTGGGTTTGATATGCCACTGTCAGTTAAGTGTCGCTATCTTGGGAAAGTTGTTGAGGATATGTTGGTTCTTACGTTTGACACTAGAAGGCGAACTTGTTTTGCTGCAATGATCAACAACTTCTATGTTCATGGAACCTTCAAGGAACTGCTTACTACTTTTGAAGCTACTAGTCAGTTGTTATGGACTCTCCCTCCTCTAACTTCCTCCGGTGTTGATCAAAAGAGTGCCGAGGATAGCAAGTCTCATAATCTATGGCTGCTGGAGACTTTACAGAGCTATTGTCGTCTACTTGAGTATTTTGTTAATTCTTCATTGCTTTTGTCCCCAACCTCAGCATCCCATGTCCACCAACTATTGCAGCCTGTTGCTGTTGGGTTGTCCCTTGGTTTGTTTCCTGTTCCTAAAGAGCCTGAAGTGTTTGTGCGAATGCTGCAATCTCAGGTCTTAGATGTTGTACTTCCTGTCTGGAATCATCCATCTTTCTCAACATGCAGTTCGGGTTTCATAGCCTCTATCATTTCAGTCATCACTCATGTGTATTCTGGTGTTGATGATGTGAAGCGGAATCGTAGTGGGTTGTCGGCTAATACTAACCTGCGTTTGGTGGCTCCCCCTCCTGATGAAGCTACCATTGGTACCATAGTTGAGATGGGATTTTCAAGAGCGAGGGCAGAGGAGGCATTAAGACGGGTGGAAACAAATAGTGTTGAAATGGCCATGGAATGGTTGTTTACTCACGCTGAAGACCCTGTACATGAGGATGATGAATTGGCTCGTGCACTTGCTTTGTCTTTAGGAAATTCATCTGAAACTTCTAAAGTTGATAGCACTGATAAATCAGCGGAACCTGTGACAGATGAGGGGCAAATTAAGGTTCCTCCTGTTGATGACATCCTTACTTCTACAATGAAATTGTTCCAGTGTAATGATTCAGTGGCATTCCCATTGACTGATCTTCTTGTGACTCTCTGCAGTCGAAACAAAGCTGAAGATCGTGATCGTGTTATCTCTTTTCTAGTTCAGCAACTAAAGCTTTGTCCAATGGAGTTCACAAAGGATAGTGGTGCATTGTGTACTATTTCACATACTTTAGCATTAATTCTTGCTGAAGATGAAAGTGCACGAGATGTTGTTGTTCAGGCTGGCATTATTTCTGTTGCAATTGATATTCTGATGAGCTTTAAAGTTGTCTTTGACTCTGAAACTGAGATTTTAATTCCTAAATGCATTAGTGCATTACTACTCATATTGGATAACTTGCTGCAATCTCGACCAAGAATCTCTGTTGAGACCACAGCCAATACTGCAGGAAGAGTTTTACCTGACTCGTCTAATGAACAAGTCCTTTCACCAGTTTCAGAAGCAAATACCAAGAAAGAATCACCCATATCTTCCCAAGATAAGGAATCTGGCGCCCACTTTGCTAAAATATTTGGAGAGCCTACAGGATTTTTGAGCATTGGGGAAAGTTGTAAGGTGTTGACCTTTGCTTGCGACTTGATTAAACAACATGTGCCTGCCATGGTTATGCAGGCAGTTCTTCAGTTATGTGCACGTTTGACCAAAACTCATGCACTTGCCATTTCCTTTCTTGAAAATGGTGGTTTGGTTGCTCTCTTTAGTCTTCCTAGAAGCTGCTTCTTTCCAGGATATGACACCTTAACTTCTGCTATAATTCGTCATCTTATTGAAGATCCCCAGACTCTACAGAATGCTATGGAATTGGAGATTCGTCAAACACTGAGCGGAAATCGTAATGCTGGTCGTATTTCCGTTAAAAGTTTCTTGACATCAATGGCTCCTGTCATATCTAGAGATCCGGGAATCTTCATGAAGGCAGCAACAGCTGTTTGTCAGTTGGAATCATCTGGAGGAAGGACAACTGTTGTACTATCAAAGGAGAAAGACAGAGAGAGGGAGAAAGAAAGGACAAAAACTTCTGGTGTGGATCCTGGCTTGTCTTCCAATGAATCTGTTCGAATATCTGAAAATAAGGTAAATGATGGATCTACTAAGTGCTCCAAAATCCCCAAAAAGGTTCCTGTATATCTTACACAGGTAGTGGATCACCTTCTGGATATTGTATCAACATTTCCTATGCTGACAAATGAGGAAGACTTGGCTGCTTATAGAAATAGAATGGATGTAGAAGAATCCACAACCAAGATAAAGGGAAAGTCTAAAGTTGATGAGACAAGGAAGATTGAGACAAATTGTATACCAGAGAAATCTGCGGTGCTTGCTAAAATCACTTTTGTTCTCAAGTTGTTAAGTGATATTCTTTTGATGTATGTGCATGCTGCTGGAGTAATTTTGAGGAGGGATCTTGAAATGTCTCAACTTCGGGGATCTAATCAGTCAGATAGTTCTGGTCAGGGTGGAATAATCCATCACATTCTACATCATCTTCTTCCTCTTACAAAGGATAAAACTGCAGGTCTTGATGGATGGAAAGAGAAACTGTCTGAAAAAGCTTCATACTTTTTGGTTGTTCTGTCAAGTCGCTCTGCTGAAGGGCGTAGGCGTGTAATCAGTGAACTTGTGAAAGCCTTATCTTCATTTTCAAACACTGAAAGTAATTCATGTCATTCTAGCTTCTTTCCAAATAAAAAGGTCCTTCCTTTTGTTGATTTAGTGTATGCTGTTTTGTCCAAGAACTCATCTCCCAGCAATTTACCTGGATCTGGTTGTTCACCTGATGTGGCTAAGAGCATGATTGATGGAGGAATGGTGCAGTGTCTCTCTGGTATTCTACAGGTACTTGATTTGGATCATCCTGATGCTCCCAAAATTGTGAATATTATACTGAAGGCTTTGGAAAGCCTAACTAGAGCTGCAAATGCTACTGAGCAGCTTTCAAAATCTGACTCTTTGAACAAGAAGAAGACAAGTGGTAACAGTGGAAGGTCTGATGAGAATTTATCCAACTCCCGTGCCACTGAGTCTAATGATCCCGAGAACATTGACCGGGGAATAGCTGATGTGGCAGGTTCAGAACTGCGTCCACCGGAAGCTGCAGAAAATTTGAGTAATCAGGAGAGAAATCCAGACCACTCTGTGGAGCAAGAGATGAGCATTGATGAGGTGAATCCAAATACTAATCCAGCAGTGGAACTTGGGATGGATTTTGTACATGAAGATATGGTAGAAGGTGGCACCATGCATAACCGAGATCAAATTGATATAAGTTTTCATGTTGAGAATAGAGTAGATGATGACATGGGTGATGATGATGACATGGGTGATGATGGGGATGATGATGAGGATGATGATGATGGTGAGGAAGAGGATGAAGATATTGGAGGAGAGGGCACTGCTCTGATGTCTCTCGGTGATACTGATGGGGAAGACCATGATGATGCTGGCTTGGGGGAAGAATTCAATGAAGACATGGTTGATGATGAGGATGAAGATTTCCATGAAAATCGAGTGATAGAGGTAAGGTGGAGGGAGGCCCTTGATGGGTTGGATCATCTGCCAGTTCTTGGGCAACCTGGATCTGGGGGTGGACTTATTGATGTTGCTGCTGAGCCCTTTGAAGGGGTGAATGTGGATGACCTCTTTGGCCTTCGTCGGACTTTCGGATTCGAGCGGCGGCGTCAGACTACTAGGACTGCTTTTGATCGTTCTGCGACTGATGGAACTCGTCATCAACACCCTCTTCTCTCTAGGTCATCACAGCCTGGTGATCTTGTCTCAATGTTGCCAGGAGCTGGAAATTCATCTAGAGATTTAGAAGCATTTCCTTTGGGAGAGAGTTCCCATATTTACATGTTTGATGCTCCAGAGCTTTCCTATGATAATGCACCATCTAGTCTCTTGGCTGACCGTCTGAGTGGTTCAGCACCACCACCATTGTCTGATTTTTCTGTTGGTTTGGAGTCTCTACGTGTGCCTGGCCGGAGAGGGCCAGGTGATGGCCGGTGGACTGATGATGGCCAACCCCAAGCAGGTGGTCAAGCTGCATCTATTGCTCAGGCAATTGAAGAGCAATTCATATCTCAGTTGAGCAGTGATGTTCCTAACAATATTGCTGTTAATAACTATGGCTTACTGGAGAGACAGCCAGCAAGTGAAGGGGAGCTGCCACTTGATGGCGTTAACAATATTCAACACCATTCTTCTGCAGAAGTCAACCATGAAGTTTTAGCAGAACAAGGAGGTGAACAGCTTCAATTACATGAGCCTACTTCTGACGAGCAGCCTGAACTCAACAATCTGGAAGATAATCCAGATGTTCAGGATAATATGGACATTGCTGAAGAAATTGGGCATCCCATTCAGCAGTTAGGTGCAGTTCCAGTTTCAGTTGCTCCATCTCTGTCTCCTGTGGATGATCCTGTGGCAGGTGAAAGGAATTCTGGTGCAATCATGAGTCCTCCTCGTGTTCCACTCCCAAATGAAACCATGGGACATGATAGCTCCTCAGCAACTAATAGCCAGTCCAGTAATCAAGCATTGTTAATTACTGGGTCAGAAATGCCAGATGCTGATGTTGATATGAATGGTTTGAACACTGAGAATGGCCAATCTGAGCAGTTATTCTCTTCTGCTGAGGTCAACCCTGAAGAGCAATCGTTGAGGCAAAACAATAGTGAGGGTGTGCAGGATACTAGCCAGACTGATGAAACTAATGCAAATAATGAGGCTTCTAATGGAAATGGTATAGATCCAACCTTTTTGGAGGCACTCCCAGAAGATCTTCGGGCGGAAGTTCTTGCCTCCCAGCAGGCTCAGACTACCCAGCCTCCAACTTACACACCACCTACTGCTGATGAGATTGATCCTGAGTTTTTAGCAGCTCTTCCTCCTGATATTCAAGCAGAAGTTCTGGCGCAACAACGGGCACAGAGGGTTGCGCAGCAGGCTGCTGGCCAACCAGTCGAAATGGACAATGCTTCAATTATAGCTACGTTCCCTGCTGACTTGCGTGAAGAGGTTTGGCCTTCAATTGAATCTTTTTTTTAATATCATCTAGTTCCCATTATAACCATCTCTTTTCTTCTGTTAGGTCCTATTAACATCTTCTGAAGCAGTTTTATCAGCATTGCCCTCTCCGTTACTTGCTGAAGCTCAAATGCTCAGGGACAGAGCAATGAGTCATTATCAGGCACGTAGCCTGTTTGGAGGTGGCCATAGGCTTAACAATCGGAGAAATGGCCTAGGGTTTGATAGACAAACCGTCATGGATAGAGGTGTCGGTGTTACAATTGGACGTAGGGTTTCTTCCTCTCTAGCAGAGACTGTGAAATTGAAGGAACTTGAGGGTGAACCTCTTCTGGATACAGACTCCTTGAGAGCTTTGATTCGTCTACTAAGATTGGCACAGGTAAGATTGATGTTGCGTTTGTTTTTGAGTTTCACCTCTTCTCTCTCTCTCTTTTTTTTTCCATTTCTGTTTTTTGTGGAAAGGAGGCTTTTCTTCTGAAAATTTGATTGCTTCTCTTGAGATATCCATAGCATTGGATGATCTAGTTAAATAATCTCACCTTTTGACATTTAAATAGTGGACTAACCGATGTTTGTTTGCCCTTCTTCTGTTAGCCACTTGGGAAAGGTCTCCTGCAAAGACTCTTGTTAAATTTATGCGCACATGGTAGTACAAGAGCAACTCTGGTGCATATTCTTCTTGACACAATCAAGCCTGAAAATGAAGGTTCTGGTGGTGGGATGACAATGTCTAACTCTCTCAGGCTTTATGGTTGTAAATCCAATGTTGTATATGGTCGATCTCAATTGTTTGATGGTATTTGTTTAAATTCTTTAATCTTCTTTTCCATCTTGATATTAGATGCTATCATTCCAAACTGAGTTATTGTTATATAATTTTCTTGTGTTGCAGGACTTCCACCGTTGGTTTTAAGGCGAATCCTAGAGATATTAACTTATCTTGCAAATAATCATTCTGCAGTTGCTAGCCTCCTTTTCTTTTTTGAATCCTCACTTATTCCAGAATCTTCAAGTATGAAATGCTCGCAAACCAAAAAGGGGAAGGGCAAGGAGAAAATGTTGGAAGGAGATCAGTCCAGTGCTGTGGGGTGCTTTGTCAAGGGAGATATTCCTTTGATTTTATTTCTCAAACTCTTGAGTCAACCTCTTTTCTTACGGAGCATCGCTCACCTTGAGCAGGTTCGGTCACAACTGAAAAATAATTTTCGTCTTTGGATTTTAAATTTTCTTTCTGATGTTTCTGTGCCAGGATATTTTTCACAATAATGCATTTTTGTATGCTGTTGTGCAGGTTATGGGTCTACTTCAAGTAGTTGTATATACTGCAGCATCCAAGTTAGAATGTCAATCTCATTCTGAAGAAGCAGCAGCTCATTCGCAAAATTTATCTGGTGATGGAGCTGCAAGCAACATTCAGAAAGATCCATCTTTAGAGGGGGGTGAATCTGCTCATCAAGATGATAAAAGTACCTCCGTTTTGGGATCAACATCTCATGGTAACAAAAGCACGGAGGTTTATGATATTTTCTTGCAGTTGCCACACTCTGATCTGCACAATCTCTGCAGCATTCTTGGCCATGAAGGGTAATGTGTTTGTTCTTCCGTTTATGTTCCTCTATTACTTTGACTTCCTTTTAATAATTGGAGTTTAATTCTATTTTGGGTTTTTATTAATTTTTTGTGGTCATACTGAATTGCACACGGATTTTTGGTTCTACCTTGGCTGTAAAATGCCTTTCTTCATCCCTTTCCAAGAATGTGATGAATGGCCAAAAATGGAAAGTAATGAACCAAATAGGGCAATGTGCTGAATACTCTGACCTAATTGACTTTTCATTTTTATGAATTAGGCTCTCTGACAAAGTTTACATGCTTGCTGGGGATGTGCTGAAGAAGTTGGCTTCTGTTGCTGCTCCTCATCGAAAATTTTTTATCATAGAGCTTTCAGGTTTAGCTCAAGAGTTGAGTGGCTCAGCTGTTAATGAGCTTATCACACTCAGAAAAACCAATATGTTAGGCTTGAGTGCTGGATCCATGGCTGGTTCTGCAGTTCTCCGTGTGTTGCAAACCTTAAGTTCATTTACCTCTGCAGGAAATGATAGTAACAAGGAAAAAATGAGTGAAGAAGAACTGGAAGAGCATGCCACAATGTGGAAATTGAATATTGCACTGGAACCATTGTGGCAAGAACTGAGTGAGTGCATTAATGGTATGGAATCTGAGCTGACACAAAGCTCAGTCTCTTTAGTTGTCTCAAATGTTAACTTCGGGGAGCAGATACCGGGTCCTTCATCTGTCACTTCACCTCTTCCTCCTGGAACTCAGAGGCTTTTGCCTTTCATTGAGGCTTTCTTTGTCTTATGTGAGAAACTTCAGGCAAACAATTTATCAATGCAGCAAGATAATTCCAATGCAACTGCAAGGGAGGTCAAAGAGTCTGCTTCAGACTCAGTTTTATCCAGTGCTCACAGAAGATTTGATGGGATTTTGACTTTCACAAGATTCTCTGAAAAACATCGCCGTCTCCTGAATGCTTTTGTAAGACAGAACCCAGGTTTGCTAGAAAAGTCACTTTCAATGTTGCTTAAAGCACCAAGGTTGATTGATTTTGACAACAAGAGAGCTTATTTCCGCTCGAGAATCAGGCAACAGCATGAGCAACACCTCTCAGGTCCTTTGAGGATAAGTGTCCGACGGGCTTATGTTTTGGAAGATTCATATAATCAGCTGCGTATGCGACCAACTCAAGATCTTAAAGGACGGTTAAATGTGCATTTTCAAGGTGAAGAGGGTATTGATGCTGGTGGTTTGACAAGAGAATGGTACCAAATTCTCTCAAGGGTCATATTTGACAAAGGAGCTTTGCTCTTCACAACTGTTGGGAACAACGCCACATTCCAGCCCAACCCCAATTCTGTCTATCAAACTGAACATCTTTCTTACTTCAAATTTGTAGGCCGCGTGGTAATATTTCAATGCCCCTTTTTTTTCTCTATTCTCTCCTTGCATTATGATGTTTCATCTGGTTGAAACCTTTTATTCAAATTTAATTCTTTTGCAATCTTCCTGGCTAAAAGTAGTGTTCTAATATACTAATTTTCCAGGTGGCCAAGGCACTATTTGATGGACAGCTCTTGGATGTGTACTTCACTCGGTCCTTTTACAAGCATATTCTTGGTGTGAAGGTGACTTATCATGATATAGAGGCTGTTGACCCAGATTACTATAAGAACTTAAAATGGATGCTTGAGGTAAGTGGTGTCAATTATGTCTATATTTTCCTTTGGTCTAAGATTGTTCCAAAATATCTGATGTTTTATGTTGTCACTATATCAGAATGATGTGAGTGATATACCAGATCTGACATTTAGCATGGATGCTGACGAAGAAAAGCATATACTTTACGAGAAAGCAGAGGTATTCATATTCGAACTACATGTAGTTGTTATATACTTCCATATGGAAATTTTAGTGCACTCTAGTTATTCTAGCTGGAGAAAATTTCTAATATCTTTGTTCTTTTATGTGCCTCGTATAAAAGGTCACTGATTATGAGCTTAAACCTGGAGGAAGAAATATAAGAGTCACAGAAGAAACTAAGCATGAATATGTTGATCTTGTAGCTGATCATATTCTGACAAATGCTATCCGTCCTCAAATTACTTCATTCCTGGAAGGTTTCAATGAATTAGTTCCTCGAGAACTTATTTCAATTTTCAATGATAAAGAGCTTGAGCTGTTAATAAGTGGACTTCCCGAGATAGATTGTAAGAGTATTTTTATTTACCACCTCTTCATGAGTATTTAATTATACTACTTTTGTTTTTAAAATATCTTGAGTTGTGCCCTTGTAGTGGATGATTTAAAGGCAAACACTGAATACACTGGCTACACAGCTGCCTCCAATTGTGTTCAGTGGTTTTGGGAGGTTGTTAAAGGCTTCAATAAAGAAGATAGGGCAAGGCTATTGCAATTTGTAACTGGTACATCAAAGGTAACTGAACTGTAGACTTATTTGAATTCTTTTAGAATTCTCTTCTCTTCTTCCTTTTTTTTTTTTTGTGTCTGTTTGGTTTCTTCTTCATTGT
>LVCA01004389.1:0-11338 GCA_004801955.1 Calotropis procera
AAGGTTCAAGATACCTTATAATAGACAGGGAGTCATACCCAACATATATCTCTAATCTTCTCTGAGGACCCATCTTTGTCCATTGGGGATATTCAATTGGAACATATACGGTACATCCAAAAATTTTCAAATAATAAAATATTAGGTTGTGAACTAAAAGCCAACTGTAAGGAGAAAATTTATGACAACTTGATGGCATTAAATGCACAAGCACTGCAACATGCAAAATTACATGCCCCCAAGCTGATGTAGAGAGATTTGTTTTCATTAATAACAATCTAGCAATTAATTGTAGTCTTTTGATAAATGATTCAGCTAGACCATTCTATGTGTGAACATGAGCTACTGGATGTTCAACAGTTATTCCAATCAACATTCAATAAGAAAAAAATGCATGCGAAGAAAATTCACCAATATTATCTAAACAGATTTGTTTAATACGATAATCAGAAAATTGAGCTCTCAAACAAATTATTTGGGCTAGTAATCTCACAAACACCATATTTCAAGCTGATAATAAACAAGCATGCTACCATCGAGTCGATGAATCAATCAAAACTATGAAATATTGAAACTGCCCACATGGTGGACTAATTGGTCCACATATAATCTCCATGAATCCATTCTAGAAATGTAGGACTTTTAGCTCCTACTTTCAATGAAGATGACTTTATAATTAATTTCCTTTTGAAACATGCAGCACATGAGAGTTTATCGTATGTCAAATACTTTGTTTTTCAAAAGATGACCATGCGTTGTTTTGATAATTTTTCGCATCATAATTGATCTTGGATGACCCAAATGATTATGAGATTAGTAAACTTTTGGTTTACTAAATGATGCACCTCAAGAGCATTAATTGTAGCATAATATAGGCCAGAGGATAAAGATGATAATTTCTCCAACAAATACTTATTACTGGAGGTCATTTTGGTGATACCCAAATATTCATGACCATCGTCCTCCATAGTCTCAACACGAAATCCATTACGTCGCATATCTTTAAAATTCAATAAATTTTTTCAAGACCTTGAGGAAAATAGTGTTTATCAATAGCAATCATAATTCCTCTTAGTAATATTATATTTGCTCTTTAGGAGCCTTTAATAAGTTTTAAACTACCATTTATTATGGTACCACTTGTTTCTCCCACATTCAAAAGAGAAATATTTCTTGTATTCAGTATAGTGTGCGTGGTTTCACTGTCAATGAGACATACATTTTTAATGTCATTATGAAACCCAGAAAATGGGACAATAACCATATGTTTATTAACAAAATACTTACATACATAAAACCTTAAACATATTATACTAAAAAACTAAATAACAAAGATAATATATTACATAAACCTATAATATATAATATAATATTCTAATTCTTTTGGGCACTTTCATCCCTAATCAAATGATCAATTTTTTCCTTTGGATATTCGAAAAAGTCAGCTACATTCAAGTGAGCCAAATCAACATCAACATTTTCAAGATCATTATCATCATCATTTCTTTCATGAGACAAATTTTGAGAAGTAAAATTCACTTTGGCATCTTTGCCTTTCTTTTCAATGATGCTTGATATAGGCCAACAAGATGTTTTGTCGTATGACAAACCGAGCCCAATGACCTTTCATGCCACAACGATAACATTTGTCTTTATAATTTTTCAGAACCATATTTCCTTTCTCATTATTTTTTGTCCCCTTCGGGTGGTCATTGACATTTTTGGCACTTGAATAATCAATTCGATCATTACAATTATACAGATCAAATTTATCACAGGACGTCTGTGATCATATTTACGATCACGACCACGGTAACAATTACAACCATGACCACGATCTCTTATGGGATCATGATTTCTAACCATATTCACTTTGAGAAATGGAGTAGAGACCGTAGGTCAAGTTTTGTGATTTTTCATCAAAATTCATTATTCTTTTTTGCAACAAGAAGACAAGAAATCAACTCAAAATATCTTTTAAAACCTTTCTCATCATATTGTTACTGCAGGACAATATTTGTGACATGAACGGTAGAGAATGTTTTCTCCAACATATCGTCATTTGTTATATAAACTCCACATAATTGCAATTGTGAAACAATTTTAAACATTGCAGTATTATATTCACTTACGGATTTAAAATCTTACAACCTCAAGTGCAACCATTTATACCATAAGATATTTCTTCCAAATTTCCCCACAAAACAAGGGGATCTTTCATGGTAAGATGTTCATTTTCAAATCCTCATTAGATGATGACAAAGAAAGATTATGGCTTTGGCACGATCATTGGCACAAAATGATACATTATTTTGTACAACGTTGTCTACCACACCTATCGTAGCAAGATGCAGTTTTACATCTAGTGTCCACGATAAATAGCTTTTCTGGATAACATTAAGAGCCACAAATTCGAGCTTAGTGAGATTTGACATAAGAGTAGAAAACAGATATGTTTAGTCTTCAAATGAACTTCAAAAACAATTTACCGAATAGTAGAGACTCGTGTTGATAACATATTATGAAATTATATAAAGACAACGAACGAACGAGATATGAAGTAAGAGAGAAATAGAGAGAATATTATTATGTTTCTTTCGATGATTGTTCTTCTTCTTCTTAGTGTCTTTACAAAGGGCCATAAACCCTCTAATTATAGGTGTAGAGAGGAGATAATGTTAGGTATCAATGGTGGCACTTGTCATCTGATATTAAATGCGAGGTGACACTTATCACCAAAGAGATAAGTACCAGGTGACATGTGTCACCTTAGAGATAAACATCAAGTGATACGCGTCACCTTTTATTAAATACGTAATTATTCCGAAATTAAAAGATAATAACGATTATACAATGGATATTCACTAATTCAATAAATCTTCAGGTTTCATAACACATAGATTTTTTTAGTATTTAAATCAAATATATCTATGTGCATGAAAATACAATTATACAATCAAGAGATGTAAATTATTTTTAACACATATTTCCAAAAAAATTTGGAAAAGAAAATATATTAAAGAAAAGAAATTATGAAGAAATAATCAAAGTTTCCATTCAAATTGAAGAACCTAGACATAATAAAATTTTACAATAGTAAGAAATTTTACAATATTTCCATTCATATTTCAGTGTGATAATGGTAAGAAATTTTACAATAGTCCCTTAGGTAATTTTTGTAATTCTTCTGGCATTCATCTCTGCTTCTCTTGCCCATATACTTCTCCTCAAAATGGCAAAGCTGAACGTAAAATTCATACCATTAATAACATTGTTCGCACACTTCTACATCATGCGTCTATCCCATCTTCATTTTGGCTACATGCACTTTACATGGCCACTTATCTTCTAAATATTCTTCCCTCTCAAGTTATTAATTTTCACACTCCTACTTTTTTACTATATAACAAAATTCTTTCCTATTCTCATCTTCATATTTTCGGTTGTCTTTGTTATCCCCTTATTCCATCCACTTTCCACAATAAATTACAAGCTCAGTCTACTCCCTATGTCTTTCTAGGTTACCCATCTAATCATCGTGGCTACAAGTGTTTCGATCCCTCCACACGTAAAATTTTTATTTCTCGCCATGTATTATTTTATGAGAATTCATTTCCTTTTTCTAATTTTATATCTGCTTCTAACTCTTCTGGCATAATTTTTTCTCAGCCAAATAATTTTGCTAGGCCTGATGCTTCTCATGAGCCTACTCCAACTGTGGATTATTTTCTAGAATTTAATTCCTCTTCAACCCAGGCCCATCCACAACCTTGCCATTCCAATCATCCCTCTTTGTCCAGGCCCAAGCCCATACGCAAGCCTCATCCTCCCCAGTCCAAGCTTCTCCTCCAAATTGGCCAAGTTCTCAATCCCCTCAGCCCAGTTACGTCCCACAGGATTCCTCTTCTCCTTCAATTTTCACTGCCAAATCGGCCCAACTTCCTTCACCACATTCTAGTAACTCCTCCTTTCTAGTAAGCCCAAAATTTTATTTCTCTACAAATGGTCACTAGAGCCCAACATGACATCTTTAAGCCCAAAACTTTATTTAATTTAAATTCCTCTTCTTCTTCAAATATTTCTCCACTACCTAGTGATCCCCTTCATACCCTTAATGATCCTAATTGGAAATTGGCCATGAAAGACGAGTTTGATGCTCTTATTGAAAATAAGATGTGAGAGTTAGTGCTTTGTTCCTCTAGTGCTAACATTTTCGAAGTTTGTGGATTTTCAAGCACAAGACCAACTCCGATGGATCGTTTGAACAGTACAAGGCCCGATTGGTAGCTAATGGCGCTGAACAGCAATTTGGTATTGATTGTGGTGAGACTTTCAGTCTGGTAGTTAAACCAGCCACTATTCACATAGTTCTCAGTTTGACTATTTCTCAACATTGGTGTCTTCATCAGTTAGATGTGAAGAATGTTTTCCTTCATGGTAATCTCATTGAGACTGTCTACATGCATCAGCCTCCAGGATTTCATAATCCTCAACATTCGGACTATGTCTATTTACTCAAAAAATCTCTTTGTGGTTTAAAACAAGCTCCTCGTGCTTGGTATCAAAGGTTTGCTAACTATGTCCATACCATGGGATTTTCTCACAGCATCTCGAATCATTCATTGTTTATTTATCGTAATAGTAAAGATATGGCTTATCTCCTTCTTTATGTTGATGATATTATCCTTAATACTTCTTCTGAGGATCTTCGTAAATCTATTATGTCTAAACTTGACTCGAAATTTGCTATGAAAGATTTGGGCCCTCTTATATTTCTTGGGTATATCCGTTACTCATACTTCTTCTGGTCTCTTTCTCTCAGAAAAGAAGTATGCTCAGGAAATCATTGATCGTGCTAACATGTTTGCCTGTAAGTCTTCTCCCACACTGGTCGACACCAAATCAAAACTTAGTGTCGGGAATCAATATTTTGATCCAACTACATATAGGAGTCTTGCTGGTGCTCTTCAATATTTGACCTTGACTCGACCAGACATCTGTTATGCCATTCAGCAGATTTGTTTGTTCATTCATGATCCTCGCACTCATCATATGTCTGCCTTGAGACGTATTATTCGATATGTTAAAGGTAATCTAGATTTTGGAGTCCACTTATTTGCATCCTCCACTACTGCTCTTCTCTCCTACACTAATGTTGATTGGGTAGTTGTCCAAACACTCGTCGTTTTACTTTTGGCTATTACATGTACCTTGGTAATAACCTAATTTCTTGGTATGCCAAACGCCAACCTACACTTTCTCATTCTAGTGCTTTGCTAAAGCCGAACACCACGGGGCCAATGTTGTTTCTAAATCTTGTTGGATTCGTAATCTTCTTCTAGAACTTCATTGTCCTATCAAGAAAGCCACATTAGTGTATTGTGATAATGTGAGTGTTGTCTATCTCTATGATAATCTGGTTCAACATCCACGCACTAAACACATTGGAATGGATATCCATTTTGTTCGTGAGAAGGTTGCTCGCAGTCAAGTCCGTGTTCTCCATGTTCCATCTTGCTATCAAATTGTTGACATTTTCACCAAAGGTCTTCTGCTGCAACTCTTTACTGATTTTTGAGATAGTGTCAACGTTCATCCTCCTCCCGTTTCTACTACAGGGGTGTCTTTGATTTAGGTAGATCTTATTTTAATTTAGCAATATATTATTTGATTTATTAGTATCACGAGAATAATTAGAAATATTCTCTTTCCTTTTTATATAGTTTATTATTTTGTATATATATTCAAGTACATAATATAATATCCCTCCAAGGATCACATTCTTACATATGTAAACCATATATATGGTCTTCAACTTCTTAATATTCAATAATTACTTTTAAATTCAATTAATTTGAAACTAAATGGAATCAAATCTTATAGTTCTAATGGACAAGCAGTTTCTCAACCCTCATTAGATTAAATCTATTATTCATTTGTGTTAAATATATATATTAGGTATACAAGCAGTTTCTCTCTTCTCTCTCCTCTATATGCAGTATAGGGTTAAGGTGGTTTTAGGGTTCTACGACGATTTTCGGGTGTTTGCGATGGTTATTCACAACTAGTTTAGGTTTTCTGTGGAATGCACTGGTAGTGTGTTTACCCTTTCACTATAGATTGATCATTCTATCTCTGATACTAGTTCTGCATCTCTTTTTGTGTTTGTTTGTTAGGATGGATGATTCACTGTTACATAAGCTGGGGAAAGTGGCTCTTGCGATAGATGGTGATATATGTGTGTCGTTAGATGATGAAGACATTCAGGATGGGTTACATGCATGTCACCGGAGTGTCGTGGCTTGTCTGTTTGGCGGCAAGGCAGTTAACATTGGTGGCTTCAAGGTAGCCATGGGTCCTGGCCTGGTTTTCCTTTTCATATCCAACAATTGGAAAACAATTTTATTCATATTTTCTTCAAATCTGCGAAGAATGTTGATTTTGTTCTTAATGTTAGGCCATGGAATTTTGATAACCAATTGGTTATCATCTGCCAATGGGAGGAGTGTATTGAAAGGCACTTGGAGGTTTTTTGAGTTGAGAAATTTTGGGTGCATATTATTAGTCTTCCGCAATACTGTTATACATAGGATGTGGGGATGAAACTTGCTCAATCTCTAGCATCGAATTCTGCTTTACAAATCCGGGAGGACAGGAGAATGGGCATTGGTCTTTTCACATCCAAGTGGACGTTTTGCTATCAGAGCCTCTTTGACACATTCTACGAGTTTGTACTCCAAATGGATCTCTGCATTTGGCGATTTTTAAGTATGAACGATTGCCCACTTTTTATTTTTATTGTGGCAGAATCGGGTATAGATATAGAGATTGTTCTGAGAATAATGTAACCACACCTTTACATGATATGAATTATGGCCCTTGGATGGAAGGAACTGATTTCTCTCCCTCTACCATTATTGACCTTATTAACATTAATAATGTTGAAGATCTTGTGTTGGCGAATGGTGCTTTGATGATGTAGTAAGAAGGTATCCCCTCACGACATGGACTTCCCTACAAATGATTCTATTTCTTAATTGATGGTTGATGCTGCAAAGCCTATCACCCCACAAAAACTTTGTGCCTCTATGATTATAGATTTTTTTGCAATTGATTTGGATGGTCTGGAATAAAAAAAATTAAAGTTTCCAACAGTGGAGGCTGCCTTGTAGCCCCACCAACTCCAATGAGTTGCATGGTGTGGAATTGTCAAGGCCTTAATTCCCCCCGCGCAATTGAAGAGTTACGAAACCTGGTTTGGATGGTGAGGCTAGATATTCTGTTTTTAATGGAAACTAAATTACCGGTGGATAGGTAAACACAAATTAGGGTTTTCTTGTGGTATGGCAGTGGGTAGGTATGGGCATGGCAGAGGTCTTGCACTTTTTTGGCAGGATAATTTGGATCTTTCTCTTGCTAATTATTTACAGGGGCATATTCATTTTTTGGTCCGTAATTGGCGATTGGGAGAGGTAGGGTTTTTCATAGGCTTTTATGGACACCCAGAAGGGCATATACGACAACATTCGTGGACTATGTTGCGGCAACTTGCTCCACCCTTGGAAATACCTTGGGTAATTTTTGGGGATTTTAACAAAATCCTCTCACCACAGGAAACAAGTAGATTGAATTCTCGGCCTCTAGGCCAAATAGCTCGTTTTCAAGCAGTCATTGAGGAGCTTGATTTATTTGAGACCAAGAACACTGGACCTTTTTATACATGGAGTAATCGGCGAAAAGGGGCTTTGGCAACTTGAACAAAATTGGATAGGGCTTTTGGTAACTGGTGTGCTTTAGATTGTTGCCCAACAATTATGCCTAAGGTTCTGGGGACGACTTCCTCCTACCATTGCGCTCTTCGCATCCAATTGTCTGACGTCTTACCTAGTATGGTCTAAAAGGGGGGAAGCCAATTCGTATGGAGCTGTGGTGGTTTAAGGAGGCAGCCTGTTAGAGGTTGTGGGGCAACAGTGGCAACTCTCAGCTATTGATATTCGTGGATTTCAGGATGCTCGTCTCTCTGTCAAGATGATGATGAAGGAGTGCAGTCAAAAACATGTAGAGGATCTCCCTCTACTTATTAAAGATGTGCGTAGTAAGCTTGAAACTTTGATGGGGGTTCATACTGAGGATCATACGTTGCAAGAGGCAAATCAACAACTTGAGCAATTGCTGGTTATTAAGCATACTCATTGGCGTACTCGTTCAAAATCTCATTAGCTGAAATATGGGGATAGGAACACGTCCTATTTTCACCATCATGCTTCATACCGGAAGAGGCATAATCTATTTTGGCAATTAAGGATGATCATGACAAATGGGCAACGACTTTCAAGGACATATCATCAGTGGTGGTGGGTTTTTTCTCTAAATTGTTCTTGTTGAGCAATAGCAATGTTGATTTTGATCAAGTGTTTGCTCGGTCGGAGTTTAAGGTGCTAACCGCAGAGGATCAGCAATCTCTTATGCATCCATACACAAAGGAGGAAGTAATTACAGTCTTTAAAGAGATACATCCATCAAAATCTCCTGGTTTAGATGGAGTTCATGTATCTTTTTATCAGACTTTTTGGCAAACAATTGGTTCTGATGTTACCAATTTAATTCTTAATTGTTTGCATGGGGAGTTCGATATCAAGGAATTAAACGAGATGTGCATTGTTTTTATCCCAAAATCATAGAAACCAAAGGTTATGAGTGAGTTTCGACCAATCAGTTTATATAATAAAGCCATTTCCAAAATCCTAGTTAATAGGATGAAACCTATTCTCTAGGGTTTAATTGATGATTCTCAATGTGCTTTTGTTAGCAACAGACTTATCACGGACAATATTATTGTGGCTACGGAGGGGTTTCATTGGCTAAATCATGGATCAAAGAACGATTCTATCTATATAGTTGTAAAGGCAGATATGTCAAAAGCTTATGATCGTATTGAGTGGTTGGGATGGATCTTGAAAAGAATGGGCTTTCCAGGAAGCTTTTGTAACTTAATCATGAGGTGTGTTACGACATTCTCTTTCCAAATTCTTATAAATGGTGCTTTATCCCAGAAATTTTTACCCTCTTGAGGTTTGAGACAAGGGGATCCTCTTTCCCCTTATTTATTTATTTTAAGTGTGGAGGGTTTGTCCTCACTTATAAAGGAGGCAGTACGAACTGGTAAGTGGCATGGTTTATAAATGGGTAGATGTGCTCCTGTTGTATCTCACTGTTTTTTTGCGAATGATTGCTCGCTCTTCATTAGGAATGACAGTAGTTGTGTTGATACTCTATTGGCTATTTTTGGAAAATATGAATTAGCTTCAGGAGAACAAATTAATTATAGTAAGTCCTCGATCTTTAATTCAAAAAGAATGCCAACATGGAAGATGGAGCTTCTTCAATGATTGGGCATGGTAGAAAGGGGATGGCCGCAATTTATATTTGGAATGCCATTTGCAGTAGGCGCCACAAAAAAACAAATCTTTTCTTCTCTGATACAAAGGGTTTGGAAGAAATGTCATGTTTGGAAGGAAAAATGTTTATTGAAAGGTGGAAAGGAAGTCTTGGTAAAAGCAGTTCTTCAGTCCATCCCTACCTATCTTATGCAATTATATTGTATTCCCAAGGGGACTATTCAAGAATTGACTAAGGTTATCCAACAATTTTGGTGGCGATCGAGTGGAAAGGATGGTATGAAATAGGTCTCGTGGGAGATGATTTGCCGGAAGAAGACTGATGGGGGTTTAGGGGGCTTTATTAGCCAAACAAGGATGACGTTTAATCCAATATCCAAATTCTCTTGTTGCACGGGTTCTCAAAGCCAAGTATTTTTCTACTTTTGAATTCTTGTGTGCCAAACTGGGGCAGTCCCCTTCGTTCTTATGGAGATCAATCCTCAAAGGCAGGGAGCTTCTGAAATGTGGTTTGTGGGCGTGTCAAAGATGGGATGTGTATCAGAGCTTTTGATGATCCACGGCTAAATATGGCTACATCTTTTAAGCCGGCCACTACTCCATGTTTATTAATACTCGGTTAATGGTTGCAGATTTAATCTATGAGGGTTCCTGGAGATGGGGCTTGCTTGAGGTTTTGTTTGTATTGTGAGACCAAGAATTGATTCTTAGTACCCCATTATGTCCTACTGGGGGGTGAGATAAAATGATTTGGCATTATACCCTATCTGGCAATTTCACCGTGTCATCAGCCTATACTCTTGCAATAAATTTGCGACAAGCAGACCTGGGATCCTTTTCTGCTTCTCGGGGATCCTCGGCTTGGTCACTTATTTGGGATCTGAAAATTCCACCTAAGATCAAGCATTTTGTATGGCGTTTGTGTCATAGATCCTTGCTATCTAATTTGAATTTGCAGAGCAGAGGTGCTCAAGATTCCACTAGCTATCCACATTGTGGTGCCTCTCAGGAATCGGATGGTCACATTTTTTTTCTTGCCCATGCGTAGAGGAATTATGGAATACATTAGATATTCCGTTGGAGGTGATTAATTATCATGGCAATTCGTGGCTGGATTTGTTTCATTATGCAAATGAGTATGATTGAGTGGATGTCAGGCTCTTGCATAAGCTGGTGGTGCTGCTATGGGGTCTTTGGACCGCCCGTAATGAACTGATATTTCAAGGAACGGATGTCCCTCCGCACATTACATTACAACGTGGACAGGAAATGGTGGCCTCTAAAGAACAGGGGATGGTCCCACAAGAACCATCTACTCGAAGAAGGTGACAATGGCAACCTCCCTGGGCGGGTTGACTCAAGTTAAACGTTGATGCTGGATTTAGGGAGGATTGGACTAGTTACGGTTTTGTTCTTCGAAATGAAGCTGGGAAACTTCTTCAATCGGAAGTAGGAGGCCTCGATGTACTTTCTTCAACTACTCATGTTGAGTTGTTAGGTCTTTGGCGAAGCTTTTTGTTTGTAACTAGGGAATGACTGGGATGACTTCTCTTGGAGTCTGATTCCTAAGTTCTTATTAACAAATTTAATCTCCCCGGAATGGATTTATCTCCTCTAGGTGGTATTATGGATGGGTTTCAGGCTCTCATTGCACAATCTGGGTGGAAAGTTAAATTTTTGTATTGTCCCGGAATTGCAAACAAAGCAGCACATTCTCTAGCTCAAATAGGATTAGGGCTTACATCTGATGTTGTCTAGCATGGGACTGCACCACCATCTGTACTTCCTTTATTGCGGACTGATTAGGCTGGTCTGAATTAATTAAGTTTGCTTTCACTCCCAGAAAAACAAAAAGTGCGGACGCATATATTGTATATTTTTTATTTTTTATTTATTTTTTTCTTTTCCTTTCTTTTGTCTGTTTTTTTTTTTTTTCTTTT
>LVCA01004524.1:57604-67953 GCA_004801955.1 Calotropis procera
GAAAGAACACACAAACTGTGAAATGTCTAAGTAGAAGCTAATCAAGGATTTTATTTTACTTCTTTTAAACAAGCATAAAAATGAAAAATTCTATGTTAGAATACACAGGGCAAGTCTTATTTGTGGATTAGGCTAACAAAGAATAGAAAGCAACGTGTAATTGATAAGACATTCAAACCCCAAAGATATCTGAGATTAAGAATAAAGGACTTACCTAATTGATTGACTACAAGTTTTGCGTACACTTGAAATGCATTGTCAATTCCACGGCAGAGGCTGCTCAATTCAGACAATCTCATTGGAACTTTGAGAGCAAAAAATTGATCCACTGTCTGCAGGAATAATCCCCTTTATTCTCAATTCTTTGAACTTTTTAACAAGAAAATCAGAAAGCATCAAGTGCAATTATAGCTGAATTCTTCAAACTTTGGCAATTCAGAGGAAGAAGGCAACATATTCTGTGCTCTCAGCAAAACACCGTAAGAGTTGAACAAAGGAAATTCAAGTAGAAACTTCAAGAAAATGGTACTAAAAAAGAGAGAGGAAAGAATAAATCACTCTGACCCTCACCAATTTAGAGCGAGAACTTTGCATTTATGGTCTTTGAATTCCCTCAACCAACATTTGAAATATATAAGAATCTGATATCAAAAATAAGATAGGCTTAAGGTATCCATTGGAAACCCGGGAGACCCTAAGGATAGTCTCCAAGTTGTTGACCATGGGTACTGCAAAACCTATAGCCGCTCCATGGGTTCATGAGCCAGGGCATGATAGCCTTTCAAGATTTTTTACAAATTTTACTTCACTTTTGTGCAATAGCCTCACTGCCAGCATTTTAAAGGAAAGTAAAGAACAATAAAATACCTCTTCACTACCACAAGCTGTTGAGTCATTTTCCCTTTTCTGTTTACAATTTAAAAGAAGAGGAGCCTTTTCATGCAGAAGTTCTTGTATCAGTGATATTGATTTGACAAAAGTTGAGGAATTTGAGAAATAAATTTGAGTACATCCGTTTTTACTTGATTTGTATTGGGATAAAAACTGCTTCAACTTTAGTTACTGTAAGTGGTGCATGAAAAACATCATTCCCACGTTAGAAGGCCGTGAGTTTTAAATGGCAGTATAAGGAAAGTGACACATCTAGAGCAATAGTAGCTTTTCATAAACATCAAACTTAAAATGTGATTAGCTTTAGAGTCTTCTGGACTCAGAGGTGCCTGTACTGCTTCGAGGCCAGGTATTGCTAAATGTTCAATTCCAGTAGTTAAAGAAATAATCATCTTTTTCCTTTATCCTCAGATAACGAGGAGCTCCTGGAGGAACCTTTTAACTTTTCTTGATGAGAAATGGGAATGTCTAACATGGTTCTATATTTCATCCAGCTAGATGTGCCGGTTATGTTAAGAGCAAGCGAGGGGGAAATTAAAATATCTTTTTCTTTGTACTATTACCCTTTTCCTTTTCTTAGCAAATAGAAAGGAATGAATAACATGATCTCTAAAGATTAATATTATCTATTGAAAAATTTCAGAGAGACCATTTCTTCCAATTTTTTAGCAATAGCATTAGCATCTAATGATTTAGGAAACAAGGCGTCCATAGATTTCGTGATCGTAAAGCTTGGTGTTTTTTTTATTTATTCAGATCGTAGATCTACTTTCTTGAATTCATGTTTTTCAGTAAACATGGTTTCTCACTACCCTAAATCAAAACAAGCCAAAATTTTCAATCCCAAACCTAAAGATACCATAATTCAATCATACTCAAAAGACACCAAAAGATAATGGTCCATTGGGCTAGGGAGACAATGCATTCACTCTTTAAACTTGTACTTAAACCAAAGAACTAAATTTGGTTAGCCTCATTAAACAAGAAGAGTAGAAATGGTATGGTAGTACAAAGAAAACAGGAAATACGAATCAGAGAAGTTTAAGGCATTCTTCCTAATGAGGAGGATCAACAACACAATATCATTCTCTGTACATTTTTCCAACCTCTAAAACAGGTTATATCTGTGAATCAGATACTCATGCTGCTTCAATTGAGTCCTTGGTAAAATTGTAATGATATTTTCAACAAAGTATCAGCTTACTGGAGGAATATAATAACAACATATGGGCTCAGGGAAGGGGAAGGATGACAAGGAGAAGACCCACGTGCATACATGGTAGTTAATTCCAAGATAATTTCATCCATAATGTTCGTAAGTTAATCCAAGCATTTCATAGTCATACTTCATGTCCTTAATGTCTCAAACAATACTTTTATTTATTCATAAGTTACTAAAGTTTTAACAAAAAATGGCTACGCTGTTATGATGTATCTGTTACCGTCAAGTACTGTAAAGCCTAATCACAATAGCAACCTCCTATTGTTTTCAAAGTCATATAAACCACCACCAATTTATCCCCTTATATTTTAACTGTCAGCTCTAACTATAATCACCAATTCAACCTGCACTGAATTACTTCCTCCTCACCCTTGCATTAGATTGCTTTCTCAAATTTTTATTGCACCATAACATGTAATACAAGTGCAACTAATGAAGGCAACTACAAATAGGAAAATACTACTCAACAAGACAGAGAGAGAGAGAGTGAGAGAGAGAGGAGCTATAAAAGATAATTAATTGAATACCTCCTCCACAATTCTGTAGACTTCAACAATTGAACTACCATGCCTTTGCTGAGGTGAAACAGGTACCCATCTCTAGATGAAGAGTGAAAGAATTAGTTCAATAATAGAATTCAAAGCTTCAAGTGAAAATGTGTCTGAATCCAGGAAGACTTAATGCATATACTAGAGCTCAACGTCTAATGCAAAGCATAAAACTACTAGTTGACTCCAAGGAACGTATAATGAATAGTTGGTTGTCGTATTAACCCTCAGACTATCTAGGCTTTATTTATTCATGACATCATGGAATTGTGGCATTGTGGAGCTGCTGCAAGAAAGAAGAGTTATGACTTTGAGTTTTAAATCAAGTTTAAGGGAAGAGAGAAGAGATCTTTATGGAGAATTTAGTTCTCTTTTAAAGGTAAGTGTCATTGGTATTCTTTCTTTTTTCAAATATGTTTTTGAATTAAAAAAGTACATTTAATATTAATATGTTGGAGATTATTGGATTTATATTCATTATAAATTTTGGAAAGTAAAAATAGTTTCAATCTATGCAATGAATAATAAGAAAAGTTTAAAAAACAACATAAGTAGGTGAGTAGGTTAGTTTCAATGTTATGTATTTGATGTATGCACAATAATATATTCTCTTCATCTCCAATTGCATATGGTGCTCAGTCAACAATAGGTAATTCTACCCCAAAAAAGGGAAAAAGAAAAAAAATTCAACAAGAGTCAATATATAATTTCATTTGCTATCAGCCACTAAAGTTAGAAACACTAAATCAAGTATGATAGGCTATCTTTCTCCAACAATGTAAAACTAAAAAATATTTAAAAATAAAAAAAAATTGATATTGAAGGATTTGGAATAACACATATGTCAGGGTTTGAGAAATATTGTCATTTATAGCAAATACTGGGTTGTGAATTGTAGTGTATAAGAAAAGTGGTCCTTTTTTAACCGGGAAAAAAAATCCATTTAGATTGACAGACAGGAACAGTAAGTAGTTTATGGTCGACCAACTCTGTATTCATATATTACCTGGAAAACAAATTTTTTTCTCAACAAAATCATTTCATTAAAGTTTGTTCATTATTATTATCTTATTCCTTATAATTTAACTTTTAGGGAGACAACTTATGTCTCTATGAAATCAACTTTTTCTTCAAAATAAAACCTTGTCTGAAAAACAATTTACCAAACATAAAAAAGTGTCTCAAACTCTACCAGGAAAAAAAAAAAAATTTCCAATTGAAAAACTCCTGCTGAAATATAGACTAATTATTTCATTCTCAACTTGGCGTCAGACAAAGTTTTCAGCTCTAATGTTCCCAGTGTAAATTACTTGGCATTGAAGTTCTTTTACCTTTATGTAATTTTAGTTCAGGAGTTTCATGTCTACATATAAATACTGCTACATCTTAGAGGCAACAACCACCCTCCCTCCTCCCCCGTCACTCTATTGCCCAGTTCTTTCTTTTTTTTTCTTTCTATTTGATCTTTTAAAACTAATTTCTTTTATCTATCAAGATTCTGTCATTGTTTCATATATCTCAGTATCATATAAGCTACTGCTAAATCCAAATCAATGTTGCATCACTTGACGTAGATGCAAAGATATCTTAATTTAGAAAGCATTCCCATCACAACTGATACAATGTTTAACAAAAAAATTGCATGTCCACCATGAATTAAGAGGAAAAAAATAATGTATATATCTGTGTGTGTGTTAAAATAGTACCTCTTGTTGAATAGCCCTCTCCACCCAACCTAAAAGTCTGCCTAGCTGTGAATTGACCCATCTCAGCACCAGTGTTCCAGATATAGTTTCAATCTGGAAAGTCATTGATACAGTCATATTTGATCTTCAGAAATGTTAAAGGAAGAGAGAGAATCCAGGAGAGATGCACAGTAGAAACAAGTTCCTTTAATAGGAAAGCACAACATAAAAACTCATTTTCCTAGAACAAACAATTAAACAAGCACGTGAAACCGATTACATCACACTATAGTATTTGTGAATGCTAAATAATTTATTTAATATCTAGTCTACATAAGTATGCTAGTATTTCCACCAATACAGGTGATTTCAGTTATAATTCAGGTTCCCTGGAAATAATCTTGTTATAGTTGATATATGATAAGTGTGTATATATATCTGATATCATATATATCCAATAGGTAGATAAGTTAGTGTAATATTACATGTATATCTAGACCATAGGGTTACCTAAATATATAGGTAATAAAAACAAAAATTTATTCTATCCTCTGAATTTTAAAACCTAAAATAAATGCTCAATCTTTTGTTAAGCACATACTTCCTACTTTAACTTTTCACTGGTAACCTCCTCTGATGAAAGGAAATCAATTCTACCAACACATAAATCTCATCCCCATCTTTAATATGGAAGGATAAAACTCAAGTATGCAAGTATTTGCACTAAATCATGGGATTTCAATTCAGAGTGATGTTAAATTTTTCATATGCTTTAATGTTTAAACTGATAAAGAAGAGTAGAATTTGTGAGATGAATACAAATTTTTAAAACAAGACCCAATATGTACACAATAAGCCATAATAGGGTGGAGCTAAGGCTCAAACACAAGACCTACTCTAATTTCATGTTATATTGTCACCTGCTCCAAAAGCTTTTAATTCAACAAGTGACAAGTGATAAGAACCAATAAACCTTCATTTTAAGCATTTTTGAGGTTGAGAACACATTTAGTCTAAGTGCTCCTATATTCAGTTGATGCATTTTCTAGTCTTAAGGTTGTTTAATATGTCCCAAAAGCTTCTAGTTTGGACCTTTAACTTGCGTTGGAAAATAAATCATAGTTTGCCCTAGTTTTTTATTTCATTTTCTAAAAATCTTTTAAAGAAGTTAATCCTAGTTGGTTTAGGATTTGATCTTTGGAGAAGAATTCTCTATTATACATGTGCCTGTCTATGCAATCAATAGAGTTTAAAAGATATATATGTATTCTCTAAAATACTATTTCGTGATCCAATCAAACCTAAAAAGGAATGTTGTGTGGTCTTAGGAGTGCAATTGAAGATTTACCTTCTGCCTAATTTTCTATCTAAACCTGCAAAATCTAAACATAGTGTTGCATGGTACTTTGGTCATTGGCCTGTACCAGCATAGTATTGGAGTTAGTTACTCTTGGTCTTTCTTCCATAGTGTTATAAGTTTTCATCCTTAAATAAGGGAGTACTGTATGTCACAAAACCAAAGAACATATCAGGTTACTAGGTTATTATACTGGAGCAGTGTTTTGAAAGCTTCAAATTAAGAAACACAACTAGTCAAGTTCTAGTTCCAATATATGAAACCACAAATAATGAAAGAAACAATTCGTAAAACCATGTTTGGTACTCAATGAAACTGATCCTAAGATATTCTGTTGCACAAGTTTCATGCTTTTAGGTCAACATTGCAGTCAGTTTACTCCCATTTGATAGAAACAAGGTAACACATCAAAGCCACAATAAGCTTACTTGACTATAAAAAGGAAGTTGCTCCGGAAACAAAGATTACCTTGTACAAATTAAGTCTCCGACAGTAGGCATCTGCAGTACCTTCATCACATGAAGACGTGATAACTTCACTTACAGATTGCTCCAGACTATCAGCAGCAGGAAATACAGTAGCAACATCTTCAGTAAGATGTTCCACACTGTCAAGAAATGGTTTCTGCAGAAATAAAAATTATTAAGCCTGAAGTAGCAGGAGCAGATAGGAGATTCACATATTTGCAGTGTGACACCATAAACACAATATGTTAGCTTACCAATTTTATTCCATAGAGCTTGTGAATAAGAGAAGCTGACACAGCAGTAGCATTATCATGCCACTTAGATAGAACTGCCATGTAAATTGTTGCTTCTCTCTTCAAAAGTTTGTTAGTCTGCTCCGCAAGCAATGCCAAAGGATGTTCATCTGATGCATCAGATATCATCTCAACATCCCTAATTATCTGCAACAAGAAGTGCAGTCATTAACACAGATTCTCTATTTTAAGAAAACCAAGAAATTAGTCTGTTTGCATGTATATATTTTGAACTTCCAGGATAACCTAAAATATTTGTCAAACTTTATAATATATACACTAATAAGAAGATAGGTATGACTTCTAAAAAATTCATGAAAGAAATGTCCAAGGTAAAAATAAGAACAGAAAGAGAATAATCAAATTTCAAAAAAAAAAAAAACAAAAATAATTATAAACACATTATTTTTAAGAAATCCGACTCCCCCGATTCAAAACCACCTTAAAAGTACAAGAATTTGTCCTTGTTTGATCCTCTCCAAAAAGTGTTGCCCCATGTTAAGGAGATAATAAAAAACCAGACTTTTCTGAACACTTGGGTATGGTTTGCATATCCAGTTTACAAATCTCATCCTAATGAAGTATCAAAGAGAAAGAGATCCATAAGCTTAATAATGCCATCCACACAGTTCATTAATGAAATTTACACAGCACACTCTGGACTAGAATTCCAAATGTTATCATTGGTATTTTGGGACTAGAATGCCAAATGTTATAGCATATGTTGATTGACGTAAATGAAGATAATTGTTATATAATGGTGAGAAAAAGGAGGCATTTTCTCAAGCATAAAGGTGAACATCTCACTAAGTCAACCTTAGTATAAGTAAATGCAATTAATCCTCAAAATAACAAAGGATAAGTTACCTTCAAAGCTGAAGAAATGAATAACTTACCCTTCCAAATGCATTTTTAATAGATGATGTCACATACAACTCTATCTGCTCAGTTCCAGTTGTTGAACCAGACTCCATTGCCTGCAGGAAATGACAGAATTCCGAGCAAACTTTATATTCTATATTACCTCCAACCTTAACAAAAATTTGCAGCATAAGAACATTCACCTGTACACAGATGAAGCAATTTAAAAGCCCAACTGTCTACTATATATTAAATGTGAAAGGACAAAGAACAAGAGAAACATGAAAGGTAATAGCAATTTGAATTGCAGACAGTGTTACCAGTTATTTATTACATGGTATGAAGTAAGAAACTTACAAAAGTAAAACACAAACAAATACCTTTTGAGGTTCTTCTGAGAGTAGTCTTTGGACAACCATTGCAACTGATAGCATGTTCTCCATTATCATTGATCCCTACAGAAGACAATAACACTGTGAATAGCTATGTAACTGAAACTCTTGTGATTACAGATGCAGCTTCAGTTCAGATGACCAGAATTTGACTCAGTTTTGCTTTTCACGTAATTTCACAGTTGGGATGTGAGACTATAATACCTGACCTAATTCACAGCTATATGAATATCTAGAGGCCAACCCCAGGACAATCATACTTCCCAAGAAATACTTTTGAATATGAACCACTCTTAGTGGGACTATAATACCCAATTATTGGGTGAGTAATTCAGGCTTTTTTTTTTCTATTTATCTATTATATTGAGTTAAACAGATGATTTCTATCTCTATGTAATAATAGTTAACCAAATAAAGTGGAGGACGTAGTATCAAATTCCCAACTAAAGGAAGGTCTTTTGCTAGCTGTTTGGTTAATTCCTTGGACTTCAAGCTACTGCAGCCTAGTTCACCAATTCTTTAACTTAATTTGGAGTTCAAAATATGTTCAATAGAGATGACTATTTGGAAAAATGATTAATTAAACCCTAGTTTCCAGTTAAACCATTTTCCAGTTTCTTGTACCACAGATTTATGTTCACAGGTTTTGAAATTATGGTTAATCATCCACATTATTGTTCTCAGATTTTGCTCTTTCCCAAAAAATAAATTTCACTGCTTTGTGGGGATAATGAAGCATACATGTACCACCAACAAAAATTCACCCATGCACAAAGCAAAATGGTTATATCAATTCATTTAATTACCTCAGGAAAATGCAAGTGATAATCTCCAAGACGCTTATCTACCCATTTCAGGATAGGTGATAGAAAAGACTGTAAAAAAGTCATTTCGTGAGAAATTTTGTCACTTTCAATTCTGCAAAGCAAATTTTTCAACTGCAGTCTCTCTTGTTGTCCCCTTTGTTCCTTCAAAGGTATTTTCTTTAACTGCTCAATGGCATGTAGCAGGATTCCTCTCTCACTGGTAAGGACAAACTACAACAAAAAATGAATCAGAACAATAGGAAATGAAAGGTTCTTGTCACTTAATTAATATGATTAAGCATGGTGTCATTGATAAAATAATTAATTGCAAACAACATCTAATCAAGGACCAAAAGCAAAAGAATTCACAGAAACAGATGGAGATTTTACTGATAACACTCAAGAATCTAAACTTTGTGGTCATATACATCATAATCAACATTATTTAGATGCTTCAGTTCAGAATTGCTGGACTTTCCAAGGAGAAACCATGTTATTTAGAAAGAATCATTTCTGTAATGCATTTAATGTAACTTCAACAGATGGGAAAATAAAATAAGATATAAGAGAAAATTCTCAAATGTATATTATTCATGGAATAGCTAAATATTTATACAACATAGCTTATAAGGGAAATCCCACTAAACCAAATCCTCTATTTTTAGGAAATGGCAGATTTTAGGCATCATCTAAAATATATTTACAGTTAAGAAATAAAATTCTAATATACTAACTAATAGTTAAGATACACAAAAACACATTAATATAGGTCTTTCAACCGAACCACATAAATCTGTCTCCTAAATCGTCTTGTTTCTTTTCCTTTTTATAATTGCTTGTGTTTGTGTTTAGATCCTCAAAGCTCAGGGTTTCAAGTGACTGGAAGCAATGGCAGCAGACAGAAAGTAAAGATCGACAAGTTTGATGACATCAACTTTGGATTTTGGAAGATGCAGATCGAATATTATCATAAGAAATATGTCATAAGAACTTGGTCTGTAAGTCGTCTAAAAGTTTGTATGGCCTAAAACAAGCACCAAGTAATGTGTTACCTGAAGTTTGATAAGTTAATGAGTAGGAAAGGGTACAAGAAATACGTCATAGATCAATGTTGTTATCTGAAAAAGTTTGGTCCATCCTATATCATATTGACACGTTAGTTGCAAGTTCTAATATGGATTAAATCAACCGCAAAATTGATTTTGGGTATAACATTAGTATTAGAATATTGCTTTAGGGCTGAAACATGTCTAAATGTTTTTATGTTAGTGGGTAACTGCTCAACGTTAGTGCGTAGTTTATTCGATATTAGTGGATGAGTAAGTTATGGTAGTTATGGTTATTTATATAGTAGGTAGTTAATATGAGTTACGGGATAATTCTATATGTAGTGGTTATGTGGGTATCCTAGTTAGTGATTTTGTAAGTCTATAAATAGGTCTCACTTGTCTTCCAATTTAATATCAATCAAGTTAATATCTTCTTATCAAATATTTCTCTTATTCATATTTCCAACAATTGGACCCTTATTGTTGAGGGATCTGTGAGTGAGCGTGAGGTTGTTAAGTCATGGATGTTGAAACAAATTCTAATTTCTCTTCTTCAATTTCTCCACAAGTGTTTGATGGAGATAACTACCAAGTTTGGGCAGTTAGTATGGAGGTGTATATGGAAGCTTTGGATATTTGGGAAGCAGCGGAAGAGGATTATAAAATTCTAGCTCTTCCAAATAATCCTACCATGGAGCAAATCAAATTGCAGGAGGAGAAGAAGACAGAAATCCAAGGCAAAGGCCTGTTTATTTGCTGCAGTCTCATCTACTATCTT